>CM029023.1:133677290-133863241 GCA_016801055.1 Panax notoginseng
ACTATATGTTGATCATATTATTTTTATCATCATATATAACATTTTTATCACCCTGATGTTGAAATTCTCTTTCACTAGAGTGTAAAGATGGGTAGATTATTTGTATGATCATGACTAGGGTTCTCTTTGGCTGTAGTGCAAAGTTGAATTGTGACTGGTATGATCATGACCATTGAATTTATAATTGAATATCTTAAGCTTAAGTGCAAAGGTGAATTGATCAACATGGTTATAATTATTGTTTATATAAATTCTGAAATGATTATATATATTTCTTTGAGATGTGAATATCTTTGGCCTGTAGTGCAAAGATGAACTGTGTTGTTGAATATCTTTGGCCGTAGTGCAAAGATGGTTTGTTGATGAATATCTTTGGCTGTAGTGCAAAGATGAACTGTTGTTGAATATCTTTGGCTGTAGTGCAAAGATGAACTGTTGTTGAATATCTTTTGGCCCGTAGTGCAAAGATGGTTTGTTGATGAATATCTTTGGCCCGTAGTGCAAAGATGGATTTGTTAGTATGATTATAAACAGGAATTGTGATTTGGTATAAACATGATCTTTGATGTTTCAGGTAAAGACAGGTGGATGAAAATATTCTTCGTCCTGGGTGCGAAGAAAATTTATAGTCACAATTATGATTTGAGTTATTCATATGATTGTGGAAAGGAACTGTTGATTGATGTTACAGGGATAAAATATTGTTGGTGGATTTTTAACATGGAGAAGATAATAGACTTTATAGTTATTTGACTCTTCTAATGGATTGCTCGTTCCGCTGCAACTATGGTTGAAAATTTTTTATCATCTACATATGTTCTAAATCTTGATTTATTATTGATGAAGACTATTGATAATTTATTTATCTTTAGAAATCATGATATTCTTTACTGGGCTAGTTGTGCTCACCCTTCTGTTCCCAATTCCTCTCAGGTAATAAGAGTGTAGCTGGGTCGAGCGGGGGTAACAAGGGAATAGAACGGTGGTCCATCATTTAGTAGTTATATTGGTGAAGAAAATAGGGTGAGGCGAACCCACGTTGAAAGGGTGTTTTGTCACTATCATACAAGATGTCTAATGACATACAACCTCGTGTCATCATAGGACAGGTGTTGTGCTCATCCACTTGCTGAGTATATCTATGGGCACTACCTATATAATCTTGGTGTTTGTTTGAAGTATAATCTCATTAGAGACAGTGGAGATAATGATAGTCAAGAGAAGACTCACCATTGGGAAGAATATGATAGTAATCTTCTCGTTTTTCTTTGGGGTCTATTGGGTCAACCAAGGATAATTCTGTGCCTATGATATCTATCATAACTAGACGCGTGGCCTCCCATGTACGAAGGTTTCCTTGAGCACTTCCCAAAGATTCTAGTTTCTAAAACAGTTTTTGACTGTACCTTATGTAAGGTACCTTTGTGAGGTGCTGATACATGATGGTGTCCAAAGTCACTTTGGTATATATTTGTATCCAAACTCACGCTTATGTTTGTAGTATTTTGCGCAACAATTGTTGTAATAAAGTTGTAGTTATTTTTATTACCTACCATGTATTTGGCGACTCAGAATGGGTTGGATGGAATGGACCTATTTTGGGGTTGTCACAACTGTCATATCAAGCCACAAAGCTATTCATTTATTGAAAAACGGATGTCAAGCTTTCTTAGCCCATGTTATGGATTTGAACAATGACAAGTCAGATTTGAATAATATTTCTATTGTTAGAGAATTTTCCGATGTATTTCCTGAAGAACTTCCCGGTCTACCCCCGGAACGAGAAATTGAATTCTTTATTGACCTTGAACCCGGTACAAAGCCCATTTCTAAAACCCCATATCGAATGGCTCCTATTGAACTTCAGGAGTTAAAAGTCCAAATACAGGAGTTGTTGGACATCGGTTTTATTCGTCCTAGTACGTCTCCTTGGGGTGCTCCTGTTTTATTCGTAAAGAAGAAAGACGGGAGTATGCGACTTTGTATTGACTATCGAGAATTGAACCATGTCACCATCAAGAATAGGTATCCGCTACCTCGCATTGATGACCTGTTTGACCAGTTGCAAGGGGCACAATTCTTTTCAAAGATCGATCTTCGTTCTGGATATCATCAGCTGAAGATTAAAACTGAGGATATTCCAAAGACTGCCTTCAGAACTCGGTACGGGCATTATGAATTCTTAGTAATGTCTTTTGGATTGACTAATGCTCCTGCTGCCTTCATGGATATGATGAACCGTGTATTCAAAGAATATTTGGATCAGTTCGTTGTTGTCTTTATTGATGACATCCTCATCTATTCCAAAAGCCGTGAAGATCATGAGCGCCATTTGAAGCTGGTACTGCAAAGGCTTCGTGAAAACAAGCTATATGCCAAACTGAAGAAATGCGAGTTCTGGCTTGAGGAAGTAGCATTCCTTGGGCACGTGGTGTCAAAACATGGAGTATCTGTCGACCCGGCGAAGATTGAAGCCATACAAAGTTGGGAGCAACCGAAGTCGGTAACCGAAGTACGTAGCTTTCTGGGCTTAGCTGGTTATTATCGGAGATTTGTGGAAGGATTTTCTCGAATCGCTACTCCGTTAACTCAGCTGACTCGGAAAGATACAAAATTCGTATGGAGTGAGGAATGCGAGAAGAGTTTCCAAGAACTCAAGAGGAGACTCATTTCGGCACCTGTTTTGACAATACCATCTGGTTCGGATGGATTTGTTATCTACAGCGATGCTTCAGGCAAAGGGTTAGGATGTGTTCTCATGCAACATGGGAAAGTCATAGCCTATGCCTCACGACAACTCAAAGAATATGAGAGGAATTATCCTACTCATGATTTGGAGTTGGCAGCAGTCATTTTTGCGTTGAAGATCTGGAGACACTACCTGTATGGGGAGAAAGTGGAGATCTATACAGATCATAAAAGCCTCAAATATTTCTTCACCCAAAAGGAACTCAACATGCGGCAACGACGTTGGCTTGAGCTGTTGAAAGATTACGATCATACCATCCAATACCATCCTGGAAAAACAAACGTAGTAGCTGACGCATTGAGTAGAAGATCATATGCGGGTACGAGTGCAATGTTTTTAACACAAAGGCCCATTTTGTATGACTTGCAAAGGATGGAGATAGAGATGAAGGCTCCAAGTACCCACATGATGATATCAAATATACGAGTAGAACCGACTTTAATCGATAAAGTTAAAGCTGCTCAAGCTACGGATATAGAGCTGATGCGTATGAAGAAGAAAGTGCAAGAAGGTGCTATTCCAGAAGCAAGAATCGATGAAGAAGGAATACTTCGAGTCAACTCCAGACTTTGTGTTCCTAACGATTTTGACTTGAAGCATAGAATAATGATGGAGGCACACAACACACCGTTTGCAATCCATCCTGGGAGTACCAAAATGTATCACGATCTTCGACATACATTTTGGTGGAGCAATATGAAAAGAGAGATCGCGGAGTTTATCTCGAGATGTTTAACTTGTCAACGTGTAAAAGCGGAGCATCAAGTACCAAAGGGTCCATTGCAACCACTTGAGATTCCGAAATGGAAGTGGGAACACATTACTATGGATTTTGTTACAGGTCTTCCCAAGGTTTCTCAAGGCATAGATGCGATTTGGGTTATTGTTGATAGATTAACCAAGTCCGCTCATTTCTTGCCGATACGTGAGACTTATTCCCTTGAACGTCTTGCTAGTATGTACGTGAACGAGATTGTGAGATTGCATGGCATGCCAGTATCCATAGTTTCGGATCGTGACCCAAGATTCACTTCACGATTTTGGGTTAGCTTGCAGAAAGCTATGGGCACGGATTTACGATTCAGTTCAGCATACCATCCTCAAACGGACGGACAATCAGAGAGGACTATTCAAACTCTTGAAGATCTATTAAGACTTTGTGTCTTAGATCTCAAAGGGAGTTGGGATAAGTACCTACCATTGGTGGAATTCTCCTACAACAACAGTTATCAGGCGAGCATAGGTATGGCTCCATTTGAGGCGTTGTATGGAAGAAAATGTCGTTCTCCAGTATGCTGGGACGAGGTGGGTGAAGCAACATTGTTGGGACCAGAATTGGTACGCATTACTACAGAGAAGATCCAAACGATTCGACAACGTATACAAACGGCACAGGATCGACAAAAGAGTTATGCGGATCTTCATCGGAAGGACGTGGAATTTAATATTGGGGATCATGTATTGTTACGTGTTGCACCATGGAAGGGAGTTACAAGATTTGGAAAGAGAGGAAAGCTCAATCCAAGATTTGTTGGTCCATTTGAGATTCTTGAGCGAATAGGAAATGTGGCATATAGACTCGCATTACCTCCAAGCATGTCTCGTGTTCATAATGTTTTTCACATATCTATGCTTCGTAAATATGTTAAAGACCCGAACCACATTATTGAGTTAGAACCAGACGAGATAGCTGAAGATTTAACGTACGAGGAGGTACCTGTTAAGATCTTGGATAGGAAAGAGCATGTCCTACGCACGAAGGTTATACCACAAGTTAAGGTTTTGTGGAGAAACCATGCTATTGAAGAAATGACCTGGGAGTTGGAATCAGAAATGAAAGCGAGGTATCCTCACCTTTTTGAAACATCAGGTACGTACGTCAATTTCGAGGACGAAATTTCATAAGGAGGGGAGGTTGTAAGACCCCAACTTATTAATGAATAAAATCAAATTTTCTCTAAATATTATTGTGAATAATAAGGGGTTAATTTGATATAATACTTTGGTTATGGGTGAAATGTGCAAATTTTGCAAAATAAGCAAGTGGTTATAAAATATTTATTTTTGGTCGGTGAATATTCGGTTGGTCGTGGAATATTCTTGCTGTCGGGGAATATTCGTACGACGACGCAGCCTTGTGTGGGCCCCATAACGGAAAGCGATTGGATGAAGAAAACGACAAGTATAAGTTGTTTATAAATAACGGCGTAGTTGTTACCGTTAATACTGTTGGAATACCCGGTGGTTAAAATACAGTAGCACACGGTATTGCACCAATTATTGATTCTTACGTAAGAAGGCACTACTCAATAATTGTTACAGTAGTTATTATTCAATATTTTATTTTATTGATTCAATAATTGCTGCGTTGATATTTTATATTATTGTTGTTTCAATAATTGTTGCTGCACAGTATTTTCATTTATCAGATCAATAATTCATATTATTTGAATAATATTATTAGATAACATTATTGGCAATGTCTAGAAAGTTCTGTCTAAGGAGAGGTTTGGTCATCTAATTGCGCGCCAGTAAGGAGAAATCCTTATTGGAAAGCCCCCTCTTTCCTGGGAACGGCCTGGTTGTCATAAATGTGATTCTGTAATATTATTTGTGAATAATTAATTATTGATTCATATGATAAGGAAATATTTATTTTATGTGGATATAAATGAGGGATATATTTTTGTGGTTAAAAATGAAGGAGTTAATGTTGAGGTTTTTGTCAGTATTTTTGTCGGAATGGAGGTATTAAAAATCAGGGTTTTTGAGATAGTTTGCGGGGGTTATAATTTTTAATCCGACCGTTGGATCGTGGTAATTTTTGGATATGTTATACATATATAAGTTGAGTATATGTCCACAAATTTTGAACCGTTAAAAATGAACGTATGATTTATTACGAATTTTACAAGATGACTGGTTCAGAAATTGTTGAATTTTCGGAGTTTATCATTTTGGTGGAAAATTCTAGAATTGGTGGGCCCCACTTGTGGTTGGTGAAGAAATGTGCTGAATTATATTTCAAATGTGGTGGGTGGGAATAGTAGCAGGTAAAGCCATCAGGTTGCAGGTCAAACCTACCAAAATTTTCCTATAAATAGAGGGCTAAGTTAGAATTGAAAATCACACCAGAAACAAGTTTTCTCTCTTTCTCTCTCTAGATTATTGAGTGTATTTTGTGAGTATTTAGATACTTTGAGAGTTTCTATTCATCAGAGCAAGTTTCTTTCAGCCTTATACC
This sequence comes from Panax notoginseng, assembly GCA_016801055.1. Lineage (NCBI taxonomy): Eukaryota > Viridiplantae > Streptophyta > Magnoliopsida > Apiales > Araliaceae > Panax > Panax notoginseng. The sequence continues at coordinate 133,683,284 of CM029023.1, forward strand.
GGTATTCCGACCAGAAGTACTGATATTTTGAGGTAAGGGATATTATTTTCTTCTTAAATGATATTATTTTCTTCAATATCATTATGCTGAAATATTGATATGAGTTTTTATCAAATTTGGAACTTTTTGTGTCGGGGTTACTATTCACGTATACGGTACTATTCACGTATACGGCACTATTCACGAATACGGCACTATTCACTGAAAAATAAAATTTTTCCTTTTTGTCCAAGATGTCTATTATGGTTACTATCTTTGATTGTATCCATGTTTTGATCTTTATTTTTGAATTCTGCTTCACAATTGATTATTATGAAGTATTATTGATCTTGGATAAACTGTTATACGAATCCCTACTATTTGTCCTTCTGTCTCATTGGATTCGTTCTCTTTAAGATATTTTTCATCATCCTCAGTCCTAAATGATGATATTACTGAATATCTTTGGCCTGTAGTGCAAAGATGTATAATTACTTGATGAATATCTTTGGCCTGTAGTGCAAAGATGAACAGGTGTTGAGATGAACATGACCGACTGATGATACAAATGAATATCTTTGGCCTGTAGTGCAAAGATGAATATTTGGTTAAAGATGATTATTAATTGATGTTACAGGGATAAAATATTGATGATGGACTTTTAAATCTTAGAAGATAGTAGAATTCTTTCTCTACTTGACTCTTCTAATGGTTTGCTGTTTCCGCTGCAGTTGTTGATCTAAAACTTGTTGTCGATTATATTTTATCAGATTTTTCCCTGTTGAAGACTAACGATAATTTGTTGTATATTATCTTAGTCATAATATTCTTTACTGGGCTAGTTGAGCTCACCCTTTTCCTTTTTGTTCCATTTTTCTTCTCAGGAGGTGAGAACATAGCAGGATCTAGTCGGGGTATGGAGTGATGGTTCTAGAAAGATGTATTAACAGTCTTCACTATTTCTGTAAAATAGTGTTTGAATAATTGTAATGAGGATTTATTTGAGTGTGGATATTGTCTAGAAGACAATATTTGTATTTAAACTCACAGTATGTGTTGTCGTATTTTGCACGACAATTGTATTATTAAAGTTGTAGTTTGCTTTCTGTACCATGTATTTGGCGACTCAGAATGGGTGTTGTATACCTATTCTAGGGGCGTCACACTATTGACCAAGGTAAATACTATTGACGAAGGTAATTACTATTGACCAAGGTAAATACTATTGACGACGGTAATTACTATTGACGAAGAGACTCTTAGATGATGACATATGGGCCCCCCATAAAAAAATAACCAAACTTACCACAACGTCTCAATTATTAATTTAATAATATAACATATTATACAGATGATACTATGACAATAATTTAAGAGATATGATGCAGCAATTACTGTAGCAATAATTGAGTATAGCTGAGTGATTTCTTACGTAAGCATCAATAATCAATATCGTGTGCTACTATGCAACCATGCGTATTACTGTACTTTTTCTACCGGGTAGTTCAACAGTTTTAACGATTTTAACGGTAACACCTCAGCCGTTATTTTATAGAAAGATAATTTTTGTCATTTTCTAACTACGACAATACTTCTGTTGTGGGGTCCACCAATGATTGTGCCGTCGAACAAATATTCCCCGACAAACAGAATATTCCCCGACCAAACGAATATTTTATAACAACTTGCTTACTTTACAAAATTTATAAATATTACCCACAACTATAATATTATATCAAATTAACTCCATAATATTCAAAAATGATATTTATAGAAAATTCATCTTTATTTATAAAAGTTGGAGTCTTACAAAATTGTTCAGATTTAATTTATAAAATTTATTGAGTATAAAATAATATTTGATTTGGGCTTGTTTAGCTACCGAATCGAACCCGAGCAGTTTTATATTTGAGTATCAATAAAAAATTACAAATTGAGAAGGTTCGAATAATTTATCGAACTTTAAAATTTATTTATATTCGAATCATTTATATTTCGAGTCGAGTTCAAATCGAACTTTAAATCGAACGAGTACGAATTGAGCTCGAACTATTTCATCAATTTACATCCTTACCAAAGAGAATAATATTATTAAGAATGAATTCGAATTACAAAGATGAAGTAGAGAGTAAACTCCTCTATCCAATAATCTAATAATGAAATGCGAAAAAAAATATAGAGATGGACTATTGAAAATAATGTGTCTAAGAATAATCAATTAAACCCATTTATTTTTATCATTTTACAAATATTAAAAATCCTCTTCTTTATATTTTTATCATTTTACAAATGTTATTGTATAAATTATAATATCATTTCACCGGTTGTGAACTTGTATTTTCACTCATATAGTATAAACTTGACTAAAATCATAATTAATATTGCATTTTTATTTATATTTTTATTTATATTCCTCTAAGGTGGGGTATAGAAAAAACATACTTTGAGTTAAATAGACAATTATTGAATTATGACAAATGTAGACATGTAGTTGTCAATGAGGTCATGGTGGTTAGGATTGAGGGGTTCAACACTCTCAATTTTCCTTTGAAAATAGGGTTCTCCAATTCTCATACTCTTGCCATGTTAATATATTATCCCCTTTTTTATTGAAGATTTTTTAAGAAATGGTCATACGGAATAATTATATTAAAATATATGATATGTTTATTGTATTAAAATAAATATTAATAGAAAGGATATATGCCCAAATCCACGAAATCAGACCCAAACCAGTTAAGCTCAAAGATTGTTGGGCATCAATTCGATCGGGCAAAACTTGCTGAGAAAGCCTCAGGGACACTCTTTGATCGAGAAAATGTTTTGAACAATGCAATTGTTAGACGATGGGATAGTCCTCACCCACATGCTTGCCGTGATAGGATGAGGGGATGGAAGCATAGTGATGTGTTAAAATTATGTACTGCAAGTCTACAACGTCTAATGTAGATTTGGCAAATATGTATTTACAACTTTTTTGTCAATAATTGTGGAGTTAGCGTTTTCTTGCATTTCTATCCCTTTCTAAGAGAGTTCTTGCATTTAATCTAACATGTTAGCTAACGAGCATGGGTGGATAATTCAATGATTGCTAAAGCATTTGGGTAAACAATGGTGACATGCTTTTGTTTCAACATTTGATGCCCCCAAAATAAGTTCACACAACTCATTTTGAGTCGTCAAATACATACTACAGAATTCAAATACAAATTTTTCTATTTACAACTATTCAACTGTTGCACAAAATACGACCATACATACTGTGAGTTTTAATACAAATATTGTCTGTTAACAATATCCATACTCAAATAAAGTCCTAATTGCAATTATTGTCACACTATCATGAAAACTGCTATAGACTATCTCGGACCATCACTCCATTCCCCGACTACTCTCACCTATATTTTCATTTCCTGAAGAGAACAATGAAAGAAAAGGGCGAGCTCAACCAGTCCAGTAAAGAATATTATAACTAAGATAATAAAGAATAAATTATTCTTAGTCCTCAACAGTGAAAAATCTTATAGAATACAATAAACAACAAGTTTTAGATCAACAGCTGCAGCGGAAATAACAATCCATTAGAAGAGTTAAGTAAAGCATAATGTCTACTATCTTCTATGATTTAAAAGTCCATTGTCAATATTTCATCCTTGTAACACCAATCAATAATTATTTCTAATCAACAAATTATCTATGCACTACGAGCCAAAGATAATCGTTTGTATAACCAGTGGTCATGATCGTACTAAACACCTGTCCATATATGCACTACGGACCAAAGAGGACTTTCACCACAAACCTTTATCTGTAACATTAAATATTATGATTATACCAATACACAATTCCTGGTCATAATCATACCAATCAACAGTCCATCTTTGCACCACGGGCCAAAGATAACTTTCACCACAATATAAGCATGAGGATGATGACAATAATATAAAGAATGAATCAAGTGAGATCAAGGATAAATATTAGAGATTTATAATTTAATTTATTCAGAGTTCAAAAATATCCAAATTGTCAACAAGATCACTAATTGTGGAGTAAAATTCACGAATGATATTTAAGATTCAAATTTTAAAGATAATCTGGACAAAGAAAAGAAACTAAACTCTGTCATGAATAGTACTTCGACATGAATAGTACCCTAGATGAATAGTATCCCGACATGAATAGTACCCTGGATGAATAGTACCCCAACATGAATAGTACTCCGAATGAATAGATTAAAATTTAATAAAAAAGTTCAGACCAATATTTCAATGAAATGATATTAGATGAAGCGCAAACTATTAAGAATATTCTACTAATTTCAGGAATTTTCACCATTTAAAAATAAGGTTATGGAAACAAACAATAATTCCGTACCATAAATGGAGTAAAATATGAGAGAAAACGATATCACTTGACGAGTACAAAAGAAATGATATCTCATACGAGTACGAAAGAATATACGAAACTGCAAATAGATTTTCATCTGTCATGCGATAATACGCATAGACAGATCATTTCCACAACTTAATAAAGAATGAATACGAAGGGTTATTCACCAGATATGCGGTAATCCGGGTAGACATGTTATTCCCACAGATTAATAAGGAATAGAATGTCAACTCTTATGAATATAAAGAAAAAAATCCTTTACCTTAGTAGGAGACTAAATCTGACTGGTATAACGGAAATTATCTTGAGAAAATCTTGCACTATTAGCTACACTCAAAGTATCTTTATACTTGAAAGAAATACGCACAATATTACAGAAGAAGACTTCTGTAATTCTGGTGTGATTTTCATTTCTTAACTAAGTAACCTATTTATAGAAAAATGATAGGGCACTATTTAAAAATAATCACGGACTAAATAATGAATTTTCTAAAATTTCGTCTGATTTTACTATTCATCATTATTCAGCTAAATTATTCTAATAAAACAAATATATTCTAATTATATTCTAATAAAATAAATAACTTTATATATATTATAAAAAAATTTCTATTTTATTACTATTATAATAATAATAAACCAAAAATTGAAATAATTTTTTGCCGACGATTTAAAAAATTAGCACGTTCCCCCATGGAATAATAAGTCAAACTTACAACAAACGCCTCATGACAAACACCTCTATTTATATCAAAAATTAAATATCTATCATAAATCACTTATCTTCAATCAACATATTTTTAATCTTTCAACAATTATTCACCATTAATATTATAGATTCACAATACTGACAACCAGATCGTTCCCAGGAAAGAGGGTACTTTCCAATAAGGATTTCTCCTTACTTGCGCGCAATTAAATAACATAACCTCTTTTCTCGACAGGACTTTCTAGACATTGTCGATAATGCTAATCAATAATATCATTTCAATAATAAGAGTTACTATGTCGTGACAATTAATAATATAAAATATGAGTTACTATAACAATTATTGAATCAATAATATGAGATAATATGATATTTCTACTGTAGCAATTATTGAATGAAATACTGAGTGACTTCTTACGTAAAAATCAATAATCAGAGATACTGTACAATACCGTGTGCTACTGTGCAATACCACGTACCACTGTGGAACAACGTGTATTACTATATTTTTTTATCAGGTATTTCAACAGTTTAACAGTAAAAGTCTTATTGTTATTTTATAAAAAGGTTATTTTTGTTGCTTTCTATATCCAACAGTTATTCTGTTATGGGGTTCACCAGTGATTGCGTCGTCGTACGAATATTCCCCAACAAAAAGAATATTTTTCGACAACTGTTTACTTTGTAAAATTTGCATATATTACCCATAACTATAACATTTATAAAATTATCACCTTACTATTTAAAAAAAATTAAATTTTTATTCACAAAAAATTTGAGTCTTACATAACACTATAATTTTCCCATTGCCATTATCCCATGCTGAGATGAGCCCATCCATCATCATAATTGTTGTTGTTAGGATATATGCCTAAATTCACGAAATCAGACCCAAACCAGCTAAGCTCAAAGGTTGTTGGGCATCGATTCGCTCGGGCGAAACTTGCTGAGAAAGCCTCAGGGACACTCTCTGATCGAGAAAATACTTTGAACAGTGCAATTGCTAGACAATGGGAGAGTTACCAAACCCCTCACCCACATGCTTGACGTGACAGAATAAAGGGATGGAAGCATAATGATGTGTTAAAATTATGTACTGTAAGTGCACAACATCTACTGTAGATTTGGCAAGTGCAGGTCGAACCATAGAGACTAGATCAATTTTTTAATATATCCTTAATTAATATTTTAGGCAAATTAGAAACAAAGATTGAGAATTGATTAACTATAATTAAACTAACTAATAATAAGAAAGCAATCTAAGAATCCGAATCCATTAAACAATAAACATAATAAGTAATTCAATCTCTTCTATTTTTATAACTTAACTATGATTTTGATCTCTCTTCCCTTTAATTTAGTAATTTTACAATTGACGTGGGCAAACATAGATTATAAAAATTTAAGGATTAACTATAACCCATCAAAACTTCTTCGAGTAAGCATGAATTATGAAAACCTTATATCTTAACAATAATATGACGTCCCCAAAATAGGTCCACACAACCCATTCTGAGTTACCAAATGCATGGTAAAGAAATTAACTACAATTTCATTATTACAATTGTCGTGCAAAATACAACAACACATAAACTGTGAGTTTAAATACAAATATTGTCTTCTAGACAATATCCAGACTCAAATAAGTCCTCTTTACAATTATTGATACACTATTTTATAAAATAGTGAGGACTGCTAAAACAACTGACTGAAAGTATCATTCCACACCCCGACTAGTTCCTGCTATATTCTCGCCTCCTGAGAATAAAAATGGTGAGCTTAACTAGCCCAGTAAATAATATTATGACTAAGATAATGTAGAACAAATTATCGTTAGCCTTCAATAAATTAGATAAAATATAATGGACAACAAGTTTAAATCAATATTCACAGCGAAAATAACAATTCATTAGAAGAGTTAAGTAGATAATGAAATCTACTATTTTCTATGATTTAAAAGTCCATCATCAATATTTTATTCCTGTAACAACAATCAATATACATCTTGAACCAAATATTCATCTTTACTTTACGGGCCAACGATATTCATTTGTATCACCAGTTGATCATGTTCATCTCAACACTTGTCTATCTTTGCACCACGGGCTAAAGATATTCATCAGGTAATCATTTATCTTTGCACTACAGGCCAAAGATATTCATTTATATCATCATTTAAAACTGATGATGATGAAAAATATTTTAAAGAAATGAATCCAGTGAGATAAAAAGACAAAGATTAGGGATTCATACTTTAAATAATCCAAGTTCAAAAATACTCCATAATAAACCATAGTGGAGTAAAATTCAAGAATGAAGATCAAAACATGGATACAATCAAAGATAGTAACCATAATATGCATCTTGGACAAAGAAGAAAAAATTTTATTTTTCCTGTGAATAGTGCCGTATTCGTGAATAGTACCGTATACGTGAATAGTAACCTCGACACAAAAAGGTACAAATTTCATAATAAAATTCATACCAATATTTTGGTATAATGATATTGAAATAAATAACATCATTTACGAAGAAAATAACAACTCTTACCTCAAAAGAATAGTATTTTTGGCTGAAATATCGAGTATAATACTGAAGGAAACTTGCACTGAATAGCAACTCTCAAAGTATCTAAATACTCACAAAAATACGCTCAATATTATAGAGAGAGAAAACTTCTGATTCTGGTGTGGTTTTCAATTTTAACTAAGCACCCTATTTATAGGAAAGTGCCAGAACGCCAAAGCAGATTAAATTCAATAAAATAATATTTTTAAAAATTTCTACGCACACCTCTTTGGCCAAATTATCAGCACACCACTAGTGGGGCCCACCAAATTCAAAATTTTCCACAATAACCAAAAGTGGGGCCCAACCATATTTTTAATAAAAATATATATTTTCGAAACTTCAATAATTCATAATAAATAGTCTTTTTATCAGAAAAATACGAATTTGATGTCCATTCCATAGGAAATTTAATTCTCTACAACTTTGTTGAAGAAAGTTTTTTCCAAATTTCAAATAGAAAATGACCGAAATTCACATACGAATGATTTTTAATACCTTCTTTCCGACAAAATATTGATAAAACACCTCAACATTAATTCCTTCATTTATATCTACATAAAAATAAATATTTTCTTATCATATAAATTAATAATTACTTATTCACAAATAATATTACCGAATCGCAATACTGACAATCAGGTCATTCTCAGAAAAGAGGGGACTTTTCGATAAGGATTTCTCCTTACTGGCACGCAATTAGGTGACCAAACCCCTTTTCTAGACAGAACTTCCTTAGACATTGTCAATAATATTATCTAATAATATTATTCAAATAATATAAATTATTGATCTAATAATAAAAAATATTGTGTAGTGACAATTATTGAAACAATAATAATATAAATTATCAACGTAGCAATTATTGAATCGATAAAATAAAATATTGAACAGTAATTACTGTAACAATTATTGAGTAGTGCCTTCTTACTCAAGAATCAATAATCCAAAAATACTGTGCAATACCATATGCTACTGTGCAACCACGCGTATTACTGTACTTTAATCACCGAGTATTCCAACAGTGTTAACGGTAACAATTACGCCGTTATTTATAAAAAAACTTAAACTTGTCATTTTTTTCATCCAACAGTATGCCGTTATGGGGCCCACAAATGGATGCGCCATCGTACGAATATTTTTCGACAACAAGAATATTCTACGACCAAACGAATATTCTCCGACGACAATGAATATTTTATAATCACTTGCTTATTTTAAAAATTTTGCACATTTCACCCATAACCAAAGTATTATATTAAATTAACACCTTATTATTCAAAATTGTAATTAGAGGAAATTCAATTTTATTTATAAAAAGTTGGGGTTTAACAAATAATCTATCAAACCACTTAATTAATTTAAAATAACATAAAAACTATAAAACGAAAGTATTTCAATAACGAAATATGAAGACGAAATCAATTAAACATAGAAGCATAAATAATAGAAGAGATAAAAAAATATTATCATGAATAATTATTTAATTTCATTTTCATCCTAGCTATAAAAAATTAACTAGACACGAAAATAAATAAACTAACTAAAATAAAGAAGAGAAAAAAATTAAAAATAAATAAAAAAGCTCCCTTAATTAAGATCATCAATCGAACGTACAATGAAGAAGTAATTTGTTCCTACTCCTACTCCTACCCTAAACTAATATAAAAAAATAATACTTATTCTCTCTAAAACAAGAGACCTATTTTTAGAAAAAATACATTTGTACCCTAATTTAGATTCATTGAACTTGGTCTCTTTTGTTTACTTTTATCCTCTTATTTCTTCTTGGCTTCAATCTCTACATGGTAATCTCCTAACACTCTGTTTCTGAGTTTTGAACAGAAAAGAAAAGAAAACTTAAATTAGAACAGAAAAGAAAAGAATAGAAAACTTGAAGTTTTTCTTTGTGTTGTTTCTGAGTTTTTAATAGAAAAGAATAGAAACTTTAAAATTGAGGACAAGAGTTGTAATTTAAAATTACTTATATTAAAAGTTGAGGATAATATGAGAATTATAAAAATATTACTTATTTCAATTTCTTTTCCGTCCAAATCATGTTAATTTTGGAAGAAAAACTTTGGCAGACAAAGTGGCCAAGTTTTCTATCTATTTCTTTTCTTTTTCGTTTATTAAAAAACTCAGAAGCATAAGAATTGGAAAGAAAACTTAAATTTTTTATCCATTTCTTTTATTTTCTGTCCATTTTAAAACTCAGAAACAGAGCGTAAGAGTCTTTTTCCATATAGGTTTCAACTTCCTGGTGGCAGTAAACTTCTCAAGGAGATCTTTTAGATAGACTTTCCTTTCTCTTACTAGATTTGACTAGCACACTAAAATTATTTCACCTCTTTCCTTTTGTTGTCGGATTCTTCTTGGATATTTTCTTATATGAATAAGAGCATTAAATATCGTTTGATTACCAAGATTTTAACTTTATTGCAACATAATATTAAATCATACAAAACAAAATAAAACATATTAATTAAATAAACTAATATTATTAAAAGGACAAAATTAGGGATAATAAAATATATGAATTATGTGTCTATTAAATCCCCAAATACCTAGCTTTTGCTCGTCCTCGAGTAAAATAAAAAGAAAATAAACATTAAACAAATATTATACTACCCCATTTTCGTAGGAAACACGATTTCACTTAGAATTTGCAAAAAGCCTTTAAACCCCAAGTGGACGAGTTGTGTCTCGTGAAGGTTTGCTATATACCCGCAAAATTCAAAATTTAAAATAAAATATTTTTGAGTTTAACCAATTATGAAATTGAAAGAAAACTTCTAAGTATATATGCGCATTATATATATGTAAGATCAAATTCAAAAGCACACTTTCACATAATAAAAAATAGTCAATCTTCATTCTAGACACCATCCTTCATTAAATTAATTCCATGTGATGCAAACTCATTGTTCTTTTAGTAAGGATTTTTACCATGAATATCAAGCAAACTCATTTTTCTTTTTCTTCTTTATTTTTTCCTACTTCTTTTTCCATTTTTTTTCTTGGCTTGTACAATGTCTCATTTTCTTAGGTTTTTCAAAGTTACTCATGTAGTGAGCATTCGACCAATGACTCACAAACCAGTTGACTTTAAGGCACTAGGTGTACAGACACCCCTAAGGGTTTACTAACTCGAGTAACAAAAGCCACAAAATTAGACTAGTCTAACTGCTTTTGTCCACCACACTTTTCAGTATTAATATCGATGCTTCTTGAGGCTTAGATACCCAGTTATTTCATTCAATGGACATTGGAACAGTTATTTATTTCTTTTTCTTTTAAATTTTTTTTTAACTTTTTTTTGAAATTACTCGAATCATAATTTATACCCCACAACTAAGAATTAGTTCAAAAGTGAAGTGTAAAAATGCTTATGAAATCAATTTTATTCCAGATGGTATTTCAAACTAAGATTCCATATTTAATCAAAGGTTCAAGAGTTTCAAATCTTTTAATCTTACTCACGAGTTTTGTTCTACAAATAATTATTAGAATTAATTCAATCCATAAAAAGTCACAAAATTTTTAATTTTTTCAATTTTTTGTGTTTTTTTACTATATTTTTCTTAAAAAAATTTAATACAATAATACAAACAAACTCCCTCCATACTTAAATTATGCATTGTCCTCATTGTATACAAATGAAAAATAGAGAACAAAGAAATGAAAGAATTGTACCTAGTATGCGGAGCATTTGTTCTGCAAGAAAATGTGGTGAAAAGAAAAAAAATGTACATACCTACGAATTTCATATATCCTAAAAAATATGTGACTATAGACGAATGATACAAATGGGTAAGTGAGTCTGAACTTTTCATGATTTTTAGGAGGTCTAGGAAATTGAAAATAGTCAGAATTTTCATCACAATTATGCTTAAAATTTATCTCAAGAAAACTTTCACTAACATGTTCAAAGGATGGAAGAATTGGTTCAAATACATGTTCTAGTTTAGTTGACTTATTTGTAGTGGATCTTAGCTCATTGACCTTATTTAAATATTCAGATTCATTCCAATTTTGGTTAAGGTGATTTAAGAAAAAATCAGTTGGATCTTTTTCAATCAAGAGTCTATTTTCAATTATTTCTTGAGTCATTGACAACTCTTGGATCATGTTTACTTTAATGGGTTGGTTCAAAAAATCACCAGGTGGTTTTGGTTTTTAGGAATAAGTCTTTCAGGGTACGGAGCTTTAGGCTTATAAACTTTTTCAATCGATTCATTCAATATTGTGACATAATTAATTTTAGGCATAAACTCATAATTTTTAGACTTCTCAAATTCGCATGACTCAAATTGTGCAGAATTGAATACAAACTTTTTGTTTTTCTCATCATTTCCACAACATTTAAGATTTTCAAATTTATCCTCAGAGTTACTAAAAATTCACCCACCTCTTGTTCATTTATTATGGCGGCTAATCTACTCATTTGAATTTCTAGACGATATATAACTGGATTCGTGCTATATTGATTTTTAATTAAAACTTCCACAATTTTCTCTAAGGCACTAAGGCCATATTTGTTTGCAAGGATTATAATTCCGGGATTATAATCAATGGGATTATAATCCCAAGACTAATAATCCTAGGATTAAATAATCCTGGTCACATGTTTGTTTTTTACGGGATTATTCATGGGATAACTTAAAATAATCTCATATTATGTTTGCTTTTTCTAGTATTAATTAAAAGATTGGATAAAAAATATCGTTTGGACTATTATACCTTTACCAATAATAACATATTTTAAACTATAATTTAAACTTATTAATACATCAAAAAATGATAAACAATTAATTATAAACTTTTAAATAAGTAGTTATATTATTCAATCAAATGCTCAATTGTACTAATTACATAATTTAACTTTAATTATTAAAATACAATTACGTAATATATATTGTATCATTGCAGCTCTTGATCTTTTGGAAAACTCAGATATATTATAGGTCCTGAAATTAACCTCTCTTGAATCAAATTAAGTTCTTAGCCATACATACTAGCTAGGAGATAAAGTTAGAGTTTCAATCTTTAATTTCTTTTACTGCATGTAAGTCTTTCATCCTCTGCTAAATATTCTTAATTTTTTTTTTCCAAATTACACAAGATAGATGAAAAAAATATTCAATTCAAAGTGGAGGGATGATAGCAGATCGAGATCGATATGATGGTATGTCATATTCGGCTGACGCCTAGCTTCTAAAGAAAAATATCGAGATCGACAATATTATATTTTGTAATTACGTAATATATTTGTAGAAAAAGGTTGAGGGTAATTTTGTCTAGCAAATTTTAATCCCAAATGGTAAGGATTATAATAACTAGTATGAGGAGATATTAAATAATCCTTTATATTAAGTCATTTTTAATCCTTGGACTAATAATTCCAAACTCAAATTTAAAAACAAACAAGGCACTTGGGATTAATAGTTCTATCACAAGTGTAATCCTTGCAAACAAACATAGTCTAAGTCTTTTCTCTTCTTCATTTGATAATTCTTGTGGATATTGAGGTTTAGGATCCGAATATGGATATGGATATGAACTTAGATAAGAATTTTCATAAGTTGGAAAAAATTAATTTACTTGATTTGCATTAAAATTTTCATAGGATTCTTCATTAAAATTATTATTCCAATTATAATAAGAATCCATCTTTCCACAAATCACAAAACAAATAGACGACTAACCACGAAAGTCACGCATAATAAATAAATAAATAAGATAAAATAGTCAATACAAAATTCGATTTCACACTCTGGAGGTAGGCTAGGAAGTTCTTCAGGGAATACGTCAGGAAATTTATTAACAATAGAAATATCATTCAAATCTGACGTATTTTTGTTTAAATTCGTGAAATGGGCTAAGAAAACTTGACATCCATTTTTCAATAAACGAATGGCTTTATGGCTTGATATGACAGTGATTGACTTTAGTGGTTTGGTTACTTGAATTCGCATAATAGGTTGATTAGGAATATGAAAACTAACAACCTTACGAAAATAATCAATTTTAGCATTATAAGTAGTTAACCAATAAATCCCTAAAATCACATTAAATGCAAGTATTTTCAAAGAGATGAGATCAACAGGTAATGTGAGGGTGCCGATTTGAATCTAACAAGATTTATAAACAGTGGATGTAATGAAAGTTTCTCCCTATGGATTTTCAACAGATAAGTCAAAGTCTAATTTCTCTAAAGTCAAATTTAAACGTTGAGCGCAAGTAGATGAAATAAAAGAATGGGTAGAACTGGTATCAAATAAGGTATAGACTTCACAAGAGTTTATTATTAGCTTACCCGTGATAATTTCGTTCGGGTTCCTCACTTTTTGGGAGGTCACAAAAAATGCTCTCCCTTGAACTTCCAGCTTTGACTTGTTTGGGACGGCCTTTGGTTTCACGATCCCAGCTGGACTTGACTTCACTACACAATAAAATCGAGCTAGGTGATCTTCTCTCCCGTAATTGAAACACATTTTGGGTTGCTGCGTACAATTTAGACTGATGTGTCCCTCCCCTTCGCATCTGTAGCATACGACTGATGGTCGTTTTCCTTCCTTAAAAACGGGTGCTGGTGATCCTGTCTTTCCATCATTATTGAACCTTTTCTTTTTAAAATTTCCACTTGACTCATTCCTTCTATTATCTTGGCCATGATTACCACCGAAGTGGTTACCATTTCTGGCATGATGATTTCCTCCACGTTTGTTGTCACCGCTTCGATGACTGCTACCACTAGTATTATCGTTTTTCCTGCTGCTATCTTTTGGTTGGGCTGACTCATTATCGCGTTCTAATAACTAAGCCCTATTCACAACATCTGAATACAAACAAAGTTTGTGAGAAATGAGGTATTGACGTATTTCGGGTTTCAAACCTCGCAGAAATATTCGTGTCATAGGCTCTTCATTATCTACCAAATGGGATGCAAACCGGGATAACTCGTCAAACTTAGCCTCGTATTGCGATACGGTCATATTGTTTTGCTCCAGCTTGATGAATTCTACCTCCTTTATGTGACAAATATTTTTAGAAAAGTACTTGTCGTTGAACAATTCTTGGAACTTCTCCCAAGACATCTTTAGTGCAGAAAGATGAGTTCACTTTACAGATTCCCACCAGTAATATATCTCTCCTCGCAACATGAAGGTGGCAAAGGGAACCTTTTTGTAAGACCCCGAATTTTATGAAATAAAAGTATTCAATTTTTCTTATAATTACTATTCAGTAAATGGTTAAATTGATAAAAGTTTAAAGTTATGGGTGAAATGTGAATATTTTTTTCAAAATAAGCAAGTGGTTATAAAATAATCATTGTTGTCGGGGAATATTCGTTTGGTCGTAGAATATTCTTTCTGTCGGGGAATATTCGTACGACGGCGCAGCTATTTGTGGGCCCCATAACGAATAACTGTCGGATGAAGAAAACGACAAATTTGAGTTTTTACAAATAACGGCGTAGTTGTTACCGTTAACACTGTTGGAATACCCGGTGGTTAAAATACAGTAATACGCGTTATTGCACAGTAGCACACGGTATTGCACAGTATTTTTGAAATTATTGATTCTTACGTAAGAAGGCACTACTCAATAATTGTTACAGTAATTACTGTTCAATATTTTATTTTATTGATTCAATAATTGCTACGTTGAAATTTTGTATTATTGTTGTTCAATAATTGTTGATGCACAGTATTTTCTTTTATCAGATCAATAATTCATATTATTTGAATAATATTATTAGATAGCATTATTGACAATGTCTAGAAAGTTCTGTCTAAGGAGAGGTTTGGTCATCTAATTGCGCGCCAGTAAGGAGAAATTCTTATTGGAAAGCCCCCTCTTTCCTGGGAACGGCCTGGTTGTCATAAATGTGATTCTGTAATATTATTTGTGAATAATTAATTATTGATTCATATGATAAGGAAATATTTATTTTATGTGGATATAAACGAGGGACATATTTTTGTGGTTAAAAATGAAGGAGTTAATGTTGAAGTTTTTATCAGTATTTTTGTCGGAATGGAGGAATTAAAAATTAGGGTTTTTGAGATATTTTGCGGGGGTTATAATTTTTAATCCGACCGTTGGATCGTGGTAATATTTTGGATATGTTATACATATATAAGTTGAGTATATGTCCACAAATTTTGAACCGTTAAAAATGAACGTATGATTTGTTATGAATTT
This sequence comes from Panax notoginseng, assembly GCA_016801055.1. Lineage (NCBI taxonomy): Eukaryota > Viridiplantae > Streptophyta > Magnoliopsida > Apiales > Araliaceae > Panax > Panax notoginseng. Next base: position 133,699,140 of record CM029023.1, read on the forward strand.
TACGAGATGACTGGTTCAGAAATTGTTGAATTTTCGGAGTTTATCATTTTGGTGGAAAATTCTAGAATTGGTGGGCCCCACTTGTGGTTGGTGAAGAAATGTGCTGAATTATATTTCAAATGTGGTGGGTGGGAATAGTAGCAGGTAAAGCCATCAGGTTGCAGGTCAAACCTACCAAAATTTTCCTATAAATAGAGGGCTAAGTTAGAATTGAAAATCACACCAGAAACATAAGCTTTCTCTCTTTCTCTCTCTATATTATGAAGCATATTTTGTGAGTATTTAGATACTTTGAGAGTTTCTATTCAGTGCAAGTTTTCTTCGGCTTTGCATACCGATCAGAAGTACTGCTCTTTTGAGGTAAGGGATAGTAAGGGATAGTAATGGATTTTAAGGGTTGTTATGATTTTCAGTTTCGTAATTTTTCTGATCTTCAAAAATTCTGGAAAAATTTGAAATGATATTTTGATGAGTTTTCTTGATTGTGTCCAAAAATGGTGATTTTTGGATGTATAGATTGAGAGTTATGAATTTTATGAGAAAAGACTATTTTAAAAGTAACAGCTTATAATTCCTTGTGGTTAACTCCAAAATTGATGAAATTTTTATTGGGAGTACATGTATATGATAGAAGTATACTCTGTAAATTTTAGAATTTTTGGACAAAAGTATAATTTTTGATAAATGTCTAAATATTCGGCTGTTTTGGCCATATGAAAAATAGTAAATGACTTTTAAAAATTCTGAGAAAAATATATGTTCACTATGGGACTATATTATGCTAAATCCTAGAAAAGAAATATTTTTGGAACTGATTTGGTATTTTTCATGAAAATGGTCTAGTTATGAGTAAATGAATTAAATATGTTTTGTGAAGAAAGAAAATTGGAAAATAGGATTTTATGGCTTGAGAATCCTATATGAGGTATATGCAGATTTTTGATGAGGGTTTTGGTTATTGATGATGAAATTGTAAGAGTTGGCATTTTATGATGATTAAATGCATTAATTAGTAAAGTGTAAACAATTAAAATAAATTGTTTATAAATTTAAGTAATGTTATTCTTTCAATATCATTATACCGAAATATTGGTATGGATTTTATTGTAGAATTTCTATCTTTTGTGTCGGGGTTACTATTCATGAGTTACTATTCACGATTTACTATTCATGAGTTACGAATATTACTCTTGAGATTAAAACTATATGTTGATCATATTATTTTTATCATCATATATAACATTTTTATAACCCTGATGTTGAAATTCTCTTTCACTGGAGTGTAAAGATGGGTAGATTATTGGTATGATCATGACTAGGGTTCTCTTTGGCCTGTAGTGCAAAGTTGAATTGTGACTGGTATGATCATGACCATTGAATTTATAATTGAATATCTTAAGCTTAAGTGCAAAGGTGAATTGATCAACATGGTTATAATTATTGTTTATATAAATTCTGAAATGATTATATATTTCTTTGAGATATGAATATATTTGGCCTGTAGTGCAAATATGAATTGTTGATGAATATCTTTGGCATGTAGTGCAAAGATGGCCTGTTGATGAATATCTTTGGCCTGTAGTGCAAAGATGAACTGTTGTTGAATATCTTTGGCCTGTAGTGCAAAGATGAACTGTTGTTGAATATCTTTGGCCCGTAGTGCAAAGATGGTTTGTTGATGAATATCTTTGGCCCGTAGTGCAAAGATGGATTTGTTAGTATGATTATAAACAGGAACTGTGATTTGGTATAACCATGATCTTTGATGTTTCAGGTAAAGACAGGTGATGAAAATATTCTTCGTCCTGGGTGCGAAGAAAAATTTAGAATCACAATTATGATTATGAGTTATTCATATGATTGTGGAAAGGAACTGTTGATTGATGTTACAGGGATAAAACATTGTTGATGGATTTTTAACATGGAGAAGATAATAGACTTTATAGTCTATTTGACTCTTCTAATGGATTGCTCGTTCCGCTGCAACTATGGTTGAAATTTTTATCATTTACCATATGTTCTAAATCTCTGATTTATTGTTGATGAAGGCTATTGATAATTGAATTATCTTTAGTCATGATATTCTTTACTGAGCTAGTTGTGCTCACCCTTTTGCTTCACAATTCCTTTCAGGTAATAAGAGTGTAGCTGGGTCGAGCGGGGGTAACAAGGGAATAGAACGGTGGTCATCATTTAGTAGTTATATTTGGTGAAGAAAATAGGGTGAGGCGAACCCAACGTTGGAAGGGTGTTTTGTCACTATCATACAAGATGTCTAATGACATACAACCTCGTGTCATCATAAGACAGGGTTGTGCTCATCCACTTGCTGAGTATATCTATGGGCACTACCTATATAATCTTGGTGTTTGTTTGAAGTATAATTCTCAATTAGAGACAGTGGAGATAATGATAAGTCAAGAGAAGACTCACCATTGGGAAGAATATGATAGTAATCTTCTCGTTTTTCTTTGGGGTCTATTGGGTCAACCAAGGATAATTCTGTGGCCATATGATATCTATCATAACCTAGACGCGTGGCCTCCCATGTACGAAGGTTTCCTTGAGCACTTCCCAAAGATTCTAATTTCTAAAACAGTTTTTGACTATACCTTTATGTAAGGTGTTATTGTGAGGTGATGTCCACGGTTGGAACATGAGTCACATTTGGTATATATTTGTATCCAAACTCACAGCATATGTGTTGTTGTATTTTGCACGACAATTGTTGTAATAAAGTTGTAGTTATTTTCTGTACCATGTATTTGACGACTCAGAATGGGTTGGGTGGAATGGACCTATTTTGGGGTTGTCACAGGTGGTATCAGAGCTTAGGGATATGATCTCTGGCGGAGATCGGGGAATACAACTAGGAGGGGAGAGATGAGTAAATCCTTCGCTAGTGTGTCCTACCTAAGCTTATTTGTTGGTCAGTCATAATATCGGGATATTATGTGATATGTTAATTTGTTAAATTAACACTTGTTTTGAAGCTGTATTCTAGAATGATATTTGAAATACAGGAGATGAGCAATGGAGAAATTATGATGACAGAGAAGATGGAATTTGAAATGAAAGGAAGGTATTCTCAACTCTTTGAAATACCAGGTACGTAAATTTCGGGGACGAAATTTCATAAGGAGGGGAGATTGTAAGACCCCGAATTTTATGAAATAAAAGTATTCAATTTTTCTTATAATTACTATTCAGTAAATGGTTAAATTGATAAAAGTTTAAAGTTATGGGTGAAATATGAATATTTTTTTCAAAATAAGCAAGTGGTTATAAAATAATCATTGTTGTCGGGGAATATTCGTTTGGTCGTGGAATATTCTTTCTGTCGGGGAATATTCGTACGACGGCGCAGCTATTTGTGGGCCCCATAACGAATAACTGTCGGGTGAAGAAAACGACAAATTTGAGTTTTTACAAATAACGGCGTAGTTGTTACCGTTAACACTGTTGGAATACCCGGTGGTTAAAATACAGTAATACGCGTTATTGCACAGTAGCACACGGTATTGCACAGTATTTTTGAAATTATTGATTCTTACGTAAGAAGGCACTACTCAATAATTGTTACAGTAATTACTGTTCAATATTTTATTTTATTGATTCAATAATTGCTACGTTGAAATTTTATATTATTGTTGTTCAATAATTGTTGCTGCACAGTATTTTCCATTATCAGATCAATAATTCATATTATTTGAATAATATTATTAGATAGCATTATTGGCAATGTCTAGAAAGTTCTGTCTAAGGAGAGGTTTGGTCATCTAATTGCGCGCCAGTAAGGAGAAATTCTTATTGGAAAGCCCCCTCTTTCCTGGGAACGGCCTGGTTGTCATAAATGTGATTCTGTAATATTATTTGTGAATAATTAATTATTGATTCATATGATAAGGAAATATTTATTTTATGTGGATATAAATGAGGGATATATTTTTGTGGTTAAAAATGAAGGAGTTAATGTTGAGGTTTTTATCAGTATTTTTGTCGGAATGGAGGTATTAAAAATCAGGGTTTTTGAGATATTTTGCGGGGGTTATAATTTTTAATCCGACCGTTGGATCGTGGTAATTTTTGGATATGTTATACATATATAAGTTGAGTATATGTCCACAAATTTTGAACCGTTAAAAATGAACGTATGATTTGTTATGAATTTTACGAGATGACTGGTTCAGAAATTGTTGAATTTTCGGAGTTTATCATTTTGGTGGAAAATTCTAGAATTGGTGGGCCCCACTTGTGGTTGGTGAAGAAATGTGCTGAATTATATTTCAAATGTGGTGGGTGGGAATAGTAGCAGGTAAAGCCATCAGGTTGCAGGTCAAACCTACCAAAATTTTCCTATAAATAGAGGGCTAAGTTAGAATTGAAAATCACACCAGAAACATAAGCTTTCTCTCTTTCTCTCTCTATATTATGAAGCATATTTTGTGAGTATTTAGATACTTTGAGAGTTTCTATTCAGTGCAAGTTTTCTTCAGCTTTGCATACCGATCAGAAGTACTGCTCTTTTGAGGTAAGGGATAGTAAGGGATAGTAAGGGATTTTAAGGGTTGTTATGATTTTCAGTTTCGTAATTTTTCTGATCTTCAAAAATTCTGGAAAAATTTGAAATGATATTTTGATGAGTTTTCTTGATTGTGTCCAAAAATGGTGATTTTTGGATGTATAGATTGAGAGTTATGAATTTTATGAGAAAAGACTATTTTAAAAGTAACAGCTTATAATTCCTTGTGGTTAACTCCAAAATTGATGAAATTTTTATTGGGAGTACATGTATATGATAGAAGTATACTCTGTAAATTTCAGAATTTTTGGACAAAAGTATAATTTTTGATAAATGTCTAAATATTCGGCTGTTTTGGCCATATGAAAAATAGTAGATGGCTTTTAAAAATTCTGAGAAAAATATATGTTCACTATGGGACTATATTATGCTAAATCCTAGAAAAGAAATATTTTTGGAACTGATTTGGTATTTTTCATGAAAATGGTCTAGTTATGAGTAAATGAATTAAATATGTTTTGTGAAGAAAGAAAATTGGAAAATAGGATTTTATGGCTTGAGAATCCTATATGAGGTATATGCAGATTTTTGATGAGGGTTTTGGTTATTGATGATGAAATTGTAAGAGTTGGCATTTTATGATGATTAAATGCATTAATTAGTAAAGTGTAAACAATTAAAATAAATTGTTTATAAATTTAAGTAATGTTATTCTTTCAATATCATTATACCGAAATATTGGTATGGATTTTATTGTAGAATTTCTATCTTTTGTGTCGGGGTTACTATTCATGAGTTACTATTCACGATTTACTATTCATGAGTTACGAATATTACTCTTGAGATTAAAACTATATGTTGATCATATTATTTTTATCATCATATATAACATTTTTATAACCCTGATGTTGAAATTCTCTTTCACTGGAGTGTAAAGATGGGTAGATTATTGGTATGATCATGACTAGGGTTCTCTTTGGCCTGTAGTGCAAAGTTGAATTGTGACTGGTATGATCATGACCATTGAATTTATAATTGAATATCTTAAGCTTAAGTGCAAAGGTGAATTGATCAACATGGTTATAATTATTGTTTATATAAATTCTGAAATGATTATATATTTCTTTGAGATATGAATATATTTGGCCTGTAGTGCAAATATGAATTGTTGATGAATATCTTTGGCATGTAGTGCAAAGATGGCCTGTTGATGAATATCTTTGGCCTGTAGTGCAAAGATGAACTGTTGTTGAATATCTTTGGCCTGTAGTGCAAAGATGAACTGTTGTTGAATATCTTTGGCCCGTAGTGCAAAGATGGTTTGTTGATGAATATCTTTGGCCCGTAGTGCAAAGATGGATTTGTTAGTATGATTATAAACAGGAACTGTGATTTGGTATAACCATGATCTTTGATGTTTCAGGTAAAGACAGGTGATGAAAATATTCTTCGTCCTGGGTGCGAAGAAAAATTTAGAATCACAATTATGATTATGAGTTATTCATATGATTGTGGAAAGGAACTGTTGATTGATGTTACAGGGATAAAACATTGTTGGTGGATTTTTAACATGGAGAAGATAATAGACTTTATAGTCTATTTGACTCTTCTAATGGATTGCTCGTTCCGCTGCAACTATGGTTGAAATTTTTATCATTTACCATATGTTCTAAATCTCTGATTTATTGTTGATGAAGGCTATTGATAATTGAATTATCTTTAGTCATGATATTCTTTACTGAGCTAGTTGTGCTCACCCTTTTGCTTCACAATTCCTTTCAGGTAATAAGAGTGTAGCTGGGTCGAGCGGGGGTAACAAGGGAATAGAACGGTGGTCATCATTTAGTAGTTATATTTGGTGAAGAAAATAGGGTGAGGCGAACCCAACGTTGGAAGGGTGTTTTGTCACTATCATACAAGATGTCTAATGACATACAACCTCGTGTCATCATAAGACAGGGTTGTGCTCATCCACTTGCTGAGTATATCTATGGGCACTACCTATATAATCTTGGTGTTTGTTTGAAGTATAATTCTCAATTAGAGACAGTGGAGATAATGATAAGTCAAGAGAAGACTCACCATTGGGAAGAATATGATAGTAATCTTCTCGTTTTTCTTTGGGGTCTATTGGGTCAACCAAGGATAATTCTGTGGCCATATGATATCTATCATAACCTAGACGCGTGGCCTCCCATGTACGAAGGTTTCCTTGAGCACTTCCCAAAGATTCTAATTTCTAAAACAGTTTTTGACTATACCTTTATGTAAGGTGTTATTGTGAGGTGATGTCCACGGTTGGAACATGAGTCACATTTGGTATATATTTGTATCCAAACTCACAGCATATGTGTTGTTGTATTTTGCACGACAATTGTTGTAATAAAGTTGTAGTTATTTTCTGTACCATGTATTTGACGACTCAGAATGGGTTGGGTGGAATGGACCTATTTTGGGGTTGTCACACTTTTGCTCCTCTGAGCATCCCAAGACATCAAATATCTTGGTGATATGCTTAATCTACGTCTCTACCTTAAGTGGCTCTGACTTTTCCAAAAACTCTGGTGGTCCCAACTACTTGAATTGCTTAGAAGTGACCAGCTGTGAGTTGCCATTGTTTCCACCTGCATTGTAAATAGGAGTCTCTCTCGCTTGGTATTGCATGAATGGTCGAAAGCTCCTAAACATCTCGTCGTTCATCATTTGGTCGGTGTTGTTGTTTACATGAGGATTATTGCCTTTCTGATGCACATTATCCTGGTTATTGATCGGCGGTGACTCAACGGTCTCATGTGCTTCATTGTTTATCTCAACATTTTTAGATGTCATTTTCAAACACTGCTACAAAACAAGGATTAATTGACATGCCACATATTATTCATATATTCCGACCGACCAATTAAATAACAAATAATGTAAGACCCCAACTTTTTATAAATAAAATTGAATTTCCTCTAATTATTATTTTGAATAATAAGGTGTTAATTTAATATAATACTTTGGTTATGGGTGAAATGTATAAATTTTACAAAATAAGCAAGTGGTTATAAAATATTCATTGTTGTCGGGGAATATTCGTTTGGTCGTGGAATATTCTTGTTGTTGGGAAATATTCGAACGATGGCGCAACCATTTGTGGACTCCATAACGAAAAACTGTAAGACCCCAACTTATTATTAATGAAATTGAATTTTCTCTATTTATTATTTTGAAATAGTAAGGGTTGATTTGATTAATGTGGTTAGTTATGGGTAAAATGCGCAAATATTTCAAATAAGCAAGTGGTTATAAAATATTCATTGTTGTCGGGGAATATTCGTTTGGTCGTGGAATATTCTTACTGTCGGGAAATATTCGTACGACGGCGCAGACTTGTGTGGGCCCCATAATGGAAAGCAATTGGATAAAAAAAATAATAAGTATAAGCTGTTTATAAATAACGACGTAGTTGTTACCGTTACTACTGTTGGAATACCCGGTGGTTAAAACACAGTAGCACACGGTATTGCACCAATTATTGATTCTTACGTAAGAAGGCACTACTCAATAATTGTTACAGTAATTATTGTTCAATATTTTATTTTATTGATTCAATAATTGCTACGTTGATATTTTATATTATTGTTGTTTCAATAATTGTCACTACACAGTATTTTTCATTATCAGATCAATAATTCATATTATTTGAATATTGTTATTAGATAGCATTATTGGTAATGTCTAGAAAGTTCTGTCTAAGGAGAGGTTTGGTCATCTAATTACGCGCCAGTAAGGAGAAATCCTTATTGGAAAGTCCCATCTTTCTTGGGAACGACCTAATTGTCAATATTGTGATTCTGTAATATTATTTGTGAATAATGAATTATTAACTTATATGATAAGAAAAATATTGATTTTATGTGGATATAGATGGAGAAAATTTTTAATGTGACAATGGTTGAAAATTGATATTTTATCTTGTCTGATAAAATAATTCATTTAAATATATTATTATATTATAATAATATAATAATGATGATATGTTTACAATGAATGTGGGATATATGAATAAATGTGGAGAAAGAGTATTTTTGTTATTAAAAATATTTAAAACATGTTTTTCATGTTTGTGGACCCCATTTCTTTACTGAAATTTGATTATAGCCTATAAAATTGTCCGTATGTGGATTTCGGTCAATTTCTGCTTAGAATTTGGAAAAACTTAAACTTACAAAGTTGTAAAAAATTAAAATTCCTATGGAATGGAGATAAGATTTGAATTTTTCTGATAAAATGGCTATTTATTATGAATTATTGAAGTTCTGAAATAATTGATTTTTAAAGTTTTAATTATTTTTTAAAAAAAAACATTTTTATTATGTTGGTGGGCCCCACTAGTATTGAAAGCATTCTGAATTCAGTTTCTTTGGTGTGCAAAGGAAAATTTTTAATATATATTAACATTTTATTAAATTTTCTGCTTTGGTGTTCTAAGTATTTTCCTATAAATAGGGTGCTTAGGTTAGAATTGAAAATCACACCAGAAACTAAAATTTTCTCTCTCTATATTATCGAGCGTATTCTTGTGAGTATTTTGATACTTTGAGTGTTGCTATACGGTGCAAGTTCCTTCAGTACTATATCCAGTATTTCAGTCAGAAGTACTGTCTTTTGGAGTTAAGGGATGTTATTTTTTATTTTAATGATATTATTTCTTTCAATATGATTATGCCGGAATAATGGTAAGATTTTTCTTATGAAATTCTTGTCTTTTTGTGTCGGAATTACTATTCACGTATACGACACTATTTACGTATACGGCATTATTCACGAATACGACACTATTCACTGAAAAATAAAATTTTCTCTTCTTTGTCCCAGATGTCTATTTTTGTTACTATCTTTGATTGTATCTATGTTTTGATCTTTATTCTTGAATTTTAGTCCACTATGGTATGTTATGAGGTATTTTTGAACATGGATAAACCGAAATACGAATCCTTAATATTTGTTCTTTTGTCTCACTGAATTCGTTTTTTTTAAAATATTTTTTATCATCCTCAGTCCTAAATGATGATATTACTTAATATCTTTGGCCTGTAGTGCAAAGATGAATGATTAACTGATGAATATCTTTGGCTTGTAGTGCAAAGATGAACATGTGTTTAGATGAACATGACCAACTGGTGATACAAATGAATATCTTTGGCCTGTAGTGCAAAGATGAATATTTGATTCAAGATGTATATTGATTGATGTTACATGGATAAAATATTGATGATGTACTTTTAAATCTTAGAAGATAGTAGAATTCATTATCTACTTAACTCTTCTAATGAATTGTTGTTTCCGCTGCAGTTGTTGATATAAAATTTGTTGTCTATTATATTCTATCAGATTTTTCCCTGTTGAGGACTAACGATAATTTTTTCTATATTATCTTAGTCATAATATTCTTTAATGGGCTAGTTGAGCTTACTCTTTTTCTTTTTTGTTCCATTTTTATTCTCAGAAAGCGAGAATATAGCGGGATGTAGTCGGGGTGTGGAGTGATGTTCCAAGAAAGTTGTTATAATAGTCCTCACTATTTTGTAAAATAGTATATCAATAATTGTAATAAGGACCTATTTGAGTGTAGATATTGTCTAAAAGACAATATTTGTATTTTAACTCACAATTTGTGTGTTGTCGTATTTTGCATGACAATGATATTAATAAAGTTGTAGCTGTTTCTGTACCATGTTTTGGCGACTCAGAATGGGTGATGTATACCTGTTTTGGGGGCATCACAGTTGGTATCAGAGCTTAGGAATATGGTCTCTGGCAGAGATCGGGGAATAGAACTAGGAGGGGAGAGACGAGTAAATCCTTCGCTAGTGTGTCCTACCTAAGCTTATTTGTTGGTTGGTCAAAATATAGGGATATTATGTGATATGTTAATTTCTTTAATTAACCCTTATTTTATGGCAGTATTTGAGAATGGCAACTGAGAATGTTAACAGTGGAGTAAATGAGACCGTGGAGACATCTTTACTCATCAATGAGGAGAACGTGCAACAGGCCGACAATGTTTCTCCTGCAAACAACACCACTGAGCAGATGATGAACGATGAGATGTTTAGAAGCTTTTTGTGGTTCATGCAAAACTAGACGAGGGAGACTCCTGTTCATAATACAGGTAGAAACAATGGCAACGCACAGCTGGTCACAACCAAACAGTTCAAGGAGTTGGGACCACCAGAATTCTGGAAAAAGTAGGATCTGATTAAGGCAGAAACGTGGGTCAAGCAAATTACTAAGATATTCGATGTCTTGGGATGCACGGAGGAACAGAAGGTTCCATTCGCCACCTTTATGTTCCGTAATGAAGCAGATTACTGGTGGGAATCTGTGAAGCGTACCCATCCAGCCGCACTCAGCATGTCTTGGGAGACATTTCAGAAACTGTTTAATGATAAGTACTTTGCTGAAAGTATTCGTCATATGAAGGAGGTGGAGTTTATTAGACTGGAACATAACAACATGACGGTGTTCCAGTATGAGGAGAAGTTCGCGGAGTTATCTAGGTTTGTACCTCATTTGGTGGAGAATAAGGAAAGTATGACACGGATGTTTCTGAGAGGTTTGAAACCCGACATACATCAATATCTCATTTCTCATAAATTTTCTCTATATTTAGATGTTGTCAACAGGGCTCAATTATTAGAGCGAGATAATGAGTATGTTCAACCGAGGGACCACAACCAAGGTCATACCGGTGACAGCAGTCATCGGAGCTATGATAACCAGCGGGGAGAAAAGAATACGGACAAAAGCGGTAACCACTCTGGTGGTAATCGTGGCCATGATAATAGGAGAGGCGAGTCAAGTGGAAATTTCAAAAAGAGGAGATTCAACAATGACAATGAGAAAATGTCAGCACCAGTATCAACTGTTTCTAAGGGAGGAGAACGACCACCGGTCGTATGCTATAAATGTGGAAAAGAGGGACACATCAGCCTAAACTGTCCACAACAGTTCAAGGTATGTTATAATTGTGGAAAGGAAGGACATATCGCTCGAGATTGTACTGTAGCGAAACCAAGTCCATCGGGGATGGTGACTCAAAAGGCTGTCCCAGAAAAGTCAAAGTCAGCGGTTCCTGAAAGAGCGTTTATCGTGATTGGTTAAAATGCGAGGAACCCAAACGAGGTGATCACGGGTAAGCTAATCATAAATTCTTGCGAAGTTTATACCTTACTAGATACCGGTTCTACCCATTCTTTTATCTCTCCTGCTTGTGCTCAACGTTTAAACTTGACTCCGGAGAAATTAGACTTTGACTTATCTGTGGAGACTCCATTAGGAGAAACTTTCATTACATCTACTATTTATAAATCTTGTTTGGTCCAAGTTGGCACCATCACATTACCTGTTGACCTTATTTCTTTAAAAATACTTGCATTTGACGTGATTTTAGGGATTGATTGGTTAACTACTCATCATGCCAAAATTGATTATTTTCGTAAGGTTGTTAGTTTTCATATTCCTAACCAACCTGTTATGCGAATTCAAGCAACTAAACCACTAAAATTAATCACTGTCATATCAAGCCATAAAGTCATTCGTTTATTGAAAAACGGATGTCAAGCTTTCTTAGCCCATGTTATGGATTTGGATAAAGACACGTCAAATTTGAGTAATATTTCTGCTGTTAGTGAATTTCCTGATGTATTTCCTAAAGAACTTCCCGGTCTACCCTCAGAACGTGAAGTTGAATTTTTTATTGACCTTGAACTTGGTACATCCATTTCTAAAATCCCATATCGAATGGCTCCTACTGAATTTCAGGAGTTAAAGGTCCAACTACAGGAGTTGTTGGACATCGGTTTCATTCGTCCTAGTGCATCTCCTTGGGATGCTTTTATTTTATTTATAAAGAAGAAAGACGGGAGTATGCGAATTTGTATTGACTACCGGGAATTGAACCATGTCACCATCAAGAATAGGTAACCGCTACCTCGCATTGATGACCTGTTTGACCAGTTGCAAGGAGCACAATTCTTTTCAAAGATCGATCTTCGTTCTGGATATCATCAGCTAAAGATTAGAACTAAGGATATTCCAAAGACTGTCTTTAGAACTCGGTACGGGCATTATGAATTCTTAGTCATGTCTTTTGGATTGACTAATGCTCTTGCGGCTTTCATGGATATGATAAACCGAGTATTCAAGGAATATTTGGATCAGTTCGTTGTTGTCTTTATTGATGACATCCTCATATATTCCAAGAGTCGTGAAGATCATGAGCACCATTTGAAGCTGGTACTTCGCGAAAACAAGCTGTATGCCAAGTTAAAGAAATGTGAGTTCTAGCTTGAGGAAGTAGTATTTCCTGGGCACATGGTGTCAAAACATGGAGTATCTGTTGCCCGACGAAGATTGAAGCAATACAAACTTGGGAGCAACCGAAGTCGATGACCAAAGTACGTAGCTTTTTGGGTTTAGCTGGTTATTATCAGAGATTTGTGGAAGGATTTTTTTGAATCGCTACTCCGTTAACTCAGCTGACTCGGAAAGATACAAAATTCGTATGGAGCGAGGAATGCGAGAAGAGTTTTTAAGAGCTCAAGAGGAGACTCATTTCGGCACCTGTTCTGACAATACCATTTGATTCGGATGGATTTGTTATCTACAGCGATGCTTCAGGCAAAGGGTTAGGATGTGTTCTCATGCAACATGGGAAGGTCATAGCTTATACCTCGCAATAACTCAAAGAATATGAGAGGAATTACCCTACTCATGATCTAGAGTTGGCAGCAGTCGTTTTCGCGTTGAAAATCTGGAGGCACTATCTATATGGGGAGAAAGTGGAGATATATTCAGACCATAAAAGCCTCAAATATTTTTTCACCCAAAAAGAACTCAACATGCGGCAACGACGTTGGCTCGAGCTATTGAAAGATTATGACCACACTATTCAATACCATCCTGGAAAAGCGAACGTGATAGCGGACGCATTGAGTAGAAGATCATATGCGGGAACGAGTGCGATGTTGTCAACACAAAGGCCCATATTGTGTGATTTACAAAAGATGAAGATAGAATTCAAGACTCCGGGGACCCATGCGATGATGTCAAATATACGCATAGAACCAACTTTAATCGACAAAGTTAAAGTTGCTCAAGCCACAGACCCGGAGCTGATGCGTATGAAGAAGAAAGTGCAAGAAGGTGCTATTCCAGAAGCAAGAATCGATGAAGAAGGAATACTTCGAGTCAACTCCAGACTTTGCGTTCCTAACGATTCTGACTTGAAACATAGAATCATGATGGAGGCACACAACACACCGTTTGTAATTTACCCTAGAAGTACCAAATGTATCATGATCTTTGACATACATTTTGGTGGAACAATATGAAGTGAGAGATCGCAAAGTTTATCTCAAGGTGTTTAACTTGTCAACGTGTAAAGGCAGAGCATTAAGTGCTAAAGGGTCCATTGCAACCACTTGAGATTCTGAAATGGAAGTGGGAACACGTTACCATGAATTTCGTTACAGGTCTTCCCAAGGTTTCTCAAGGCATAGATGCGATTTGGGTTATTGTTGATAGACTAACCAAGTCTGCTCATTTCTTGCCGATACAGGAGACTTATTCCCTTAAACGTCTTGCTCTTATGTACGTGAATGAGATTGTGAGGTTGCATGGTATGCCAGTATCTATAGTTTTGGATCGTGACCCAAGATTCACTTCACGATTTTGAGTTAGTTTGCAAAAAGCTTTGGGCACGGATTTACGATTCAGTTCGGCATACCATCCTCAAACAGACGGACAATCAGAGAGGACTATTCAAACTCTTGAATATCTATTAAGACTCTGTGTCCTAGACTTCAAAGGGAGTTGGGATAAGTATTTACCATTGGTAGAATTTTCCTACAACAACAGTTATCAGGCAAGTATAGGTGTGGCTCCATTTGAAACATTGTATGGACGAAAATGTCGCTCTCCAGTATGTTGCGACGAGGTGGGTGAAGCAACATTGTTGGGACCAGAGTTGGTACGTATGACTACAGAAAAGATCTAAATGATTCAACAACGTATTCAAACGGCACAGGATCTACAAAAGAGTTATGCGAATCTTCATCGAAAGGACGTGGAATTTAATATTGGGGATCATGTATTGTTGCGTGTTGCTCCATGGAAAGGAGTTACAAGATTTGGTAAGAGAGGAAAACTCAATCCACTATTTATTGGTCCATTTCAGATTCTTGACTGAGTAAGAAATGTAGCCTATAGACTCGCGTTACCTCCAAGCATGTCTCGTGTTCATAATATTTTTCACATATCTGTGCTTCGTAAATATATGAAAGACCCAAACCACATTATTGAGTTAGAACCAGACGAGATAGCTGAAGACTTAACATACGAGGAGGTACCTGCTAAGATCTTGGATAGGAAAGAGCATGTCCTACGCACAAAGGTCATACCACAAGTCATAGTTTGAGGAACCATGCTATTGAGAAAATGACCTGGGAGTTGGAAATGGAAATGAAAGCGAGGTATCCTCATCTTTTCGAAACACCAGGTACGTACGTCAATTTCGAGGGCGAAATTTCATAAGGAGAGGAGGTTGTAAGACCCCAACTTATTATTAATGAAATTGAATTTCCTCTATTTATTATTTTGAAATAGTAAGGGTTGATTTGATTAATGTGGTTAGTTATGGGTAAAATGCGCAAATATTTCTAATAAGCAAGTGGTTATAAAATATTCATTATTGTCGGGGAATATTCGTTTAGTCGTGGAACATTCTTACTGTCGGGGAATATTCGTACGACGGCGCAGCCTTGTGTGGGCCCCATAACGAAAAGCGATTGGATAAAAAAATGACAAGTATAAGTTGTTTATAAATAACGGGATAGTTGTTACCGTTAATACTGTTGGAATACCCGGTGGTTAAAACACAGTAGCACACGGTATTGCATCGATTATTAATTTTTACGTAAGAAGGCACTACTCAATAATTGTTACAGTAATTACTGTTCAATATTTTATTGATTTAATAATTGCTGCATTGATATTTTATATTATTGTTATTTCAATAATTGTCACTGTACAGTATTTCCCATTATCAGATCAATAATTCATATTATTTGAATAATATTATTAGATAACATTATTGACAATGTCTAAAAAGTTCTGTTTAAGGAGAGGTTTGGTCACCTAATTGCGCGCCAGTTAGGAGAAATCCTTATTGGAAAGCCCCCTCTTTTCTGGGAACGGCCTGGTTGTCATAATTGTGATTCTGTAATATTATTTGTGAATAATTAATTATTGATTTATATGATAATGAAATATTTATTTTATGTGGATATAAATGATGGATATATTTATTTTTATGTGGATAAAAATGAAGAAATTAATGCTGAGGTGTTTTATCAGTATTTTATCGGTGTGGAGGTATTAAAAATTATCCGTTTGTGGATTTCGGATATTTTTGGTTTGGAATTTAGAAAAACTCAAAGCTACAAAGTTGTAGAGAATTCGATTTCAGTCAGAATAACATAAAATTCATATTTTGCTGATAACCGGGCTATTTTCTATGAATTGTTGAAGTTTCGAAAAATAAAATAATTTTTATTAATTTATGGGTGGGACCCACTTGTGTTTTAACACATGTGGGCTGTTAGCTTTGTTCAAAGTTGGCTGGTGGCTGATCAAACATGTGGGCATGCATAGAAAATAAGAAATAAAATCATATATTTTATTATTTTAGCCTCCTATGGCGTTCTAACATTTTCCTATAAATAGGTGCTTATGTTAGAATTGAAAAACACACCAGAAACATAAGTTTTTTCTTTCTATATTATCAAGCATATTTTTGAGAGTATTTAGATACTTTGAGAGTTGCTATTCAGTAGAAGTTTTCTTCGGTTTTTCATTCGATATTCCAGTCAGAAGTACTGCTCTTTTGAGGTAAGGGATTTTAAGGGTTATTATGTTTTTCAGTTCGTACTTCTCCCGACCTTCAGAAAATTTTAGAAAAATTTAAAATGGTATTTTGATGAGTTTTATTGATTGTGTCAAAAAATGGTGATTTTTGGATGTATAGATTAAGAGTTATGAATTTTACAGGAAAAGACTATTTTAAAAGTAACCGCTTATAACTCCTTGTGGTTAACTCCAAAAATGATGAAATTTTTATTGGAAGTATATCTATATAATATCTGTGTACTCTGTGAATTTCGGAATTTTTGGATAAAAGTACAATTTATGATAAATGTCTAAATATTCAGCGGTTTTGGCCATATGAAAAATAGTAAATGAGTTTTAAAAATTTTGAGAAAAATATATGTTCAATATGGGACTATATAATGCTAAATCCCAAAAAAGAAATATTTTTGGAACTGATTTGATATTTTTCATGAAAATAGTCTAGTTATGAGTAAATGAATTAAATATGTTATGTGAAGTAAAAAAATTGAAAAATGTGATTTTATGGCTTGAGAATCATATATGAGTTATATGCAGATTTTTTTATGAGGATTTTAGTTATTGGTGAAGAAATCTTAAGAGTTGACATTTTATGATGATTAAATGCATTAATTAGTAAAGTGTAAATAATTTAAATAAATTATTTATATGTTTAAGAAATGTTATTTCAATATCATTATACCGAAATATTGGTATGAATTTTATTGTGGAATTTTTATCTTTTTGTGTCGAGTTTACTATTCACGAGTTACTATTCACGAGTTACTATTTAGGAGTTACTATTCACGAGTTACTATTAACAGAAAAATTAGTTTCTTTTTCTGACCAAATTATAGTTGATTTATGAGTATTACTCTTGAGATTAAAACTATATGTTGATCATATTATTTTTATTATCATATATAATATTTTTATAACCCTAATGATGATATTTCTCTTTGACTTGAGTGTAAAGATGAGTAAATTTTTGGTATGATCATGACTATGGGTTCTCTTTGGCTAGTAGTGCAAAGTTGAATTGTTGACTAGTATGATATTGACCACTGAATTTATAATTAAATATCTTTAGCTTAAGTGCAAAGGTGAAATGGTCAACATGGTTATAATTGTTTATATAAATTCTGAAATGATTATATATTTCTTTGATATATTAATATATTTAGCCTGTAGTGCAAATATGAACTGTTGATGAATATATTTGGCCTGTAGTGCAAATATGAACTATTGAGGAATATCTTTGGCCTGTAGTGCAAAGATGAATTGTTGATGAATATATTTGGCTTGTAGTGCAAATACGAACTGTTGAGGAATATCTTTGGCCTGTAGTACAAAGATGAATTGTTGATGAATATCTTTGGCCTGTAGTGCAAAGATGAATTGTTGATGAATATCTTTGACCTGTAGTGCAAAGATGGTCTGTTGAGGAATTTCTTTGACCCGTAGTGCAAAGATGAAATTGTTAGTATAATTATAAACAGGAACTGTGATTTGATATAACCATGATCTTTGATGTTTCAGGTAAAGACATGTGATAAAAATTATCTTCGTCCTAGATACGAAGAGAGATTTAGAATCACAATTATGATTATGAGTTATTCATATGATTGTGGATCAGAACTGTTGATTGATGTTACAGGGATAAAACATTGTTGGTAGATTTTTAACATAGAGAAGATAATAGACTTTATGGTCTATTTGACTCTTCTAATGGATTTCTCGTTCCGCTGCAACTATGGTTGAAATTTTTTATCATCTACCATATATTCTAAATCTCTGATTTATTACTGTTGAAGGCTATTGATAATTTATTTATCTTTAGTCATGATATTCTTTACTGGGCTCTTTGTGCTCACCCTTTTGCTTCACAATTCCTTTCAGGTAATAAGAGTGTAACTGGGTCGAGCGGGGGTAACAAGGGAATAGAACGGTGGTCTCTAGCTGTGGAGTTCTCCCTAAGCAGTATAGAAAAATTCATTTAGTAGTTATATTTGGTGAATCCAATAGGGTAAGGCGTACCCAACGTTGGAAAGGTGTTTTGCCACTATCATACAAGATGTCTAATGTCTTATAACCTCGTGTCATCATAAGAAAGGGTTGTGCACATCTAATTGCTGAGTATATTTACGAGCACTACCTATATAATCTTGGTGTTTGTTTGAAGTATAATTCTCAATTAGAGACAGTGGAGATAATGATATGTCAAGAGAAGACTCACCATTGGGAAGAATATGATAGTAATCTTCTCATTTTTTTTGGGGTCTATTGGGTCAACCAAGGATAATTCTGTGGCCATATGATATCTATCATAACCTAGAAGCATGACTTCCCATGTACGAAGGTTTCCTTGAGCACTTCCCAAATATTCTAATTTTTAAAACAGTTTTTGACTATACTTTTATGTAAAGTGTCACTGTGAGGTGCTATCCAAGGTTGGGATGAGAGTCACAGTTGGTATATATTTGTATCCAAACTCACAGCATATGTGTGGTTGTATTTTGTACGACAATTGTTGTAATAAAGTTGTAGTTATTTTCTGTACCATGTATTTGGCGACTCAGAATAGGTTAGTTGGAATGGACCTATTTTGGGGTTGTCACAATTATATCCAGTATTTCAGTCAGAAGTACTGTCTTTTAGAGTTAAGGGATGTTATTTTTTATTTTAATGATATTATTTCTTTCAATATCATTATGCCAGAATATTGGTAAGATTTTTCTTGTGAAATTCTTGTCTTTTTGAGTTGGGGTTACTATTCACGTATACGACACTATTCACGTATACGGCACTATTCACGAATACAACACTATTCACCAAAAAATAAAATTTTCAATTCTTTGTCCTAGATGTCTATTTTTGTTACTATCTTTGATTGTATCCATGTTTTGATCTTTATTCTTAAATTTTAGTCCACTATGGTATGTTATGGGATATTTTTGAACATGGATAAACCGAAGTACGAATTCTTAATATTTGTTCTTTTGTCTCACTGGATTCGTTTTCTTTAAAATATTTTTTATCATCCTCAGTCCTAAATGATGATATTACTTAATATCTTTGGCCTGTAGTGCAAAGATGAATGATTAACTGATAAATATCTTTGGCCTGTAGTGTAAAGATGAACATGTGTTTAGATGAACATGACCAACTGGTGATACAAATGAATATCTTTGGCCTGTAGTGCAAAGATGAATATTTGATTCAAGATGTATATTGATTGATGTTACAGGGATAAAATATTGATGATGGACTTTTAAATCTTAGAAGATAGTAGAATTCATTATCTACTTAACTCTTCTAATGAATTATTGTTTCCGCTGCAGTTGTTGATATAAAATTTGTTGTCTATTATATTCTATCAGATTTTTTCCTGTTGAGGACTAACGATAATTTATTATATATTATCTTAGTCATAATATTTTTTACTGGACTAGTTGAGCTCACCCTTTTTTCTTTTTATTCCATTTTTCTTCTCAGGAAGCGAGAATATAGTGGGATGTAGTCGGGGTGTGGAGTGATGTTCCAAGGCAGTTGTTATAATAGCCCTCACTATTTTGTGAAATAGTGTGTCAATAATTGTAATAAGGACCTATTTGAGTGTGGATATTGTTTAGAAGACAATATTTATATTTTAACTCACAGTTTGTGTGTTGTCGTATTTTGCACGATAATGGTATTAATAAAGTTGTAGCTGTTTCTGTACCATGTTTTGGCGACTCAAAATGGGTTATGTATACCTGTTTTGGGGGCGTCACAAAAACTGTCGGATGAAAAAAATGAGAAGTATGAGTTTTTTTAAAATAACGACGTAGTTGTTACCGTTAACATTGGTTTAATACCCGGTGGTTAAAATACAATAATACGCGTGGTTGCACAGTAGCATACTGTATTGCACAATATTTTTGGATTATTAATTTATTACGTACGAAGGCACTACTCAATAATTGTTACAGTAATTACTGTTCAATATTTTATTTTATTGATTCAATAATTGCTACGTTGATTTTTTATATTATTGTTGTTTCAATAATTGTCACTGCACAGTATTTTCTATTATCAGATCAATAATTCATATTATTTGAATAATATTATTAGATAGCATTATTGGTAATGTCTAAGGAAGTTCTGTCTAGAAAAGGAGTTTGGTCACCTAATTGCGCGCCAGTAAGGAGAAATCCTTATCGGAAAGCCCCCTCTTTCTTGGGAACGACCTGGTTGTCATTATTGTGATTCTGTAATATTATTTATGAATAATTAATTATTGATTTATATGATAAGAAAATATTTATTTAATGTAGATATAAATGAAAGAATTAATACTAAGGAGTTTTATCAGTATTTTGTCGGAATGGAGATATTAAAAATCAGCCGTATGTGAATTTCGGTCATTTTCTGTTTAAAATTTGGAAAAACTTTCTTCTACAAAGTTGTAGAATATTAAATTTCCTATGAAATGGATATAAAATTCGTATTTTTCTGATAAAGGGGCTATTTATTATGAATTATTGAAGTTTCAGAAATAAATATTTTTATTAATAACATGGGTGGGCCCCACTTTTGGTTGTTGTGAAATTTTTTTAAATTGATGGGCCGCACTTGTGGTGTGCTGAGTTTGGATAAGAGGTGTGCTTGAATTTTTTTATTAAAATATTATTTTATTAAATTTTAGTCTGCTTTGACGTTCTGTCGTATTCCTATAAATAGGGTGCTTAGTTAGAATTGAAAATCACACCAGAATCAAAAGTTTTTTCTCTCTATAATATCGAGCGTATTTTTGTGAGTATTTAGATACTTTGAGAGTTGCTATTTAGTGCAAGTTTTCTTCAATATTATATCTTATATTCCAGTTAGAAGTACTGTTCTTTTGAGGTAAGAGATGTTATTTTCTTCGTAAATGATATTATTTCCTTCAATATCATTATACCAAAATATTGGTATGAATTTTATTATGAAATTTTTACCTTTTTATGTCGAGCTTACTATTCACGTATACGATACTATTCACGAATACGGTGCTATTCACGACTACTATTCACGAAGTATGATTTTTCTTGTAAAATTTCTACCTTTTCGTGTCGGGGTTACTATTCACGTATACGACACTATTTACGTATACGGCACTATTCACGAATATAACACTATTCATAGGAAAAAAAATTAAATTTTCTTTTCTTTGTCCAAGTTGTCTATTTTGGTTATTATCTTTGATTATATCCATGTTTTAATCTACATTCTTGAATTTTGCTCCAAAATTGATTATTATGGAGTATTTTTGAACTTGAATAAGCTGAAGTACGAATCCCTAATCTTTGTCCTTTTATCTCATTGAATTCATTTTCTTTAAGATATTTTTTATCATTCTCAGTCCTAAATGGTGATATAACTGAATATATTTAGCATGTAGTGCAAAGATGAATAATTATCTGATGAATATCTTTGGCCCGTAGTACAAAGATGTACAGGTGTTGAGATGAACATGACTAACTGGTGATACAAATGAATATCTTTGGCCCGTAGTGCAAAGATGAATATTTGGTTCAAGATGTATATTGATTGATATTACATAGATAAAATATTGATGATTAAATCATAGAAGATAGTAGACTTCATTATCTACTTAACTCTTCTAATAAATTGTTATATTCGCTGCGAATATTGATATAAAACTTGTTGTTCATTATATTTTATCTGATTTATTGAAGGCTAACGATAATTTGTTGTTCATTATCTTAGTCATAATATTCTTTACGGAGCTAGTTAAGCTCACTATTTTCTTTTTTGTTCCATTTTTCTTTTCAGGAGGCGAGAATATAGCGGGAACTAGTCGGGGTATGGAATGATGGTTCTAGATAGTTGTTTTAGTAGTCCTAGTGTATCAATAATTGTAATGAGGACTTATTTGACTGTGGATATTGTCTAAAAAATAATATTTGTATTTAAATTCACAGTATATGTGTTGTCGTATTTTGCGCAATAATTTTAATAATGAAATTGTAGTTGTTTTCTGTACCATATATTTGGCGACTCATGATAGGTTGTGTGGACCTATTTTGGGAGCGTCACAAATAAGCTTAGGTAGGACACACTAGCAGAGAATATACCCGCCTCTCCCCTCCTAGTTCTAGCCTCAAATCTCAATCAGGGATCATATCTCTAAGCTTTGATATCAACTGTGAGGCCCCCAAAATAGGTATACACAATCCATTATGAGTCGCCAAATACATGGTACAAAATT
Source organism: Panax notoginseng (assembly GCA_016801055.1). Classification (NCBI taxonomy): domain Eukaryota; kingdom Viridiplantae; phylum Streptophyta; class Magnoliopsida; order Apiales; family Araliaceae; genus Panax; species Panax notoginseng. The sequence goes on from CM029023.1 coordinate 133,721,849, forward strand.
CAAATACAAACTTAATTTACACAATTATTAATTGTCGTGAAAAATACGACAAAACATAAGCTGAGAGTTTTAACACGAATATTATCTCGTAGACAATATCCAAACTCAAACGGAGTTCTCATTAGAATTATTATCACACTATTTCATAGAATAGTGAGGACTACTATAGCCACCATCTTGGATCATCACTCCATTTCCCGACTAGTCCAAGCTATATTCTCATTTCCTGAAGAGAACAATGAAAGAAAAGGGTGAGCTCAACTAGCCCAGTAAAGAATATTTTGACTAAGATAATAAAAAATAAATTATCCTTAGTCTTTAATAGTGTAAAACTAATATAATACAATAGACAACAAGTTTAATTGCAGCAGAACAAGCAATCCCTTAGAAGAGTCAAGTAGAGCATGATGTCTACTATCTTCTATGATTTAAAAGTTCATCATCAATATTTTATCTCTGTAACACATCTCAATAAATAATCCACATCACTGAATTATCCATATACTACGGGCCAAGGATATTCGTTAGTATCACATCCATGAATTATCCATGCACTACAGGCCAAGGATATTCGTTGTTATCACCAGTGGTCATGATCATGCCAAACAACTGTCTATCAATGCACTACGGGACAATGAGGACTTTTACCACATCATTTGTAACATTACATGTCATGATTATACCACATAATTTTTGGTCATAATCATACCAATCAATAGTCCATCTATGCATTATGGGCCAAAAATGACTTTCATCACAATATAAGCATGAGGATGATGACAATTGTGACAACCCCAAAATAGATCCATTCCATCCAACCTATTCTGAGTCGCCAAATACATGGTACAGAAAATAACTATAACTTTATTACAACAATTGTCGTGCAAAATACAACAACACATATGCTGTGAGTTTGGATACAAATATATACCAAATGTGACTCATGTTCCAACCGTGGACATCACCTCACAATGACACCTTACATAAAGGTATAGTCAAAAATTGTTTTAGAAATTAGAATCTTTGGGAAGTGCTCAAGGAAACTTTCGTACATGGGAGGCCACACGTCTAGGTTATGATAGATATCATATGGCCACAGAATTATCCTTGGTTGACCCAATAGACCCCAAAGAAAAACGAGAAGATTACTATCATATTCTTCCCAATGGTGAGTCTTCTCTTGACTTATCATTATCTCCACTGTCTCTAATTGAGAATTATACTTCAAACAAACACCAAGATTATATAGGTAGTGCCCATAGATATACTCAGCAAGTGGATGAGCACAACCCTATCCTATGATGACACGAGATTGTATGTCATTAGACATCTTGTATGATAGTAACAAAACACCCTTCCAACGTTGGGTACACCTTACCCTATTGGATTCACCAAATATAACTACTAAATGAACTTTTCTATACTGCTTCGGGAGAACATCCATAGCTAGAGACCACCTTTCTATTTCCTCGTTACCCTCGCTCGACCCAGCTACACTCTTATTACCTGAAAGGAATTGTGAAGCAAAAGGGTGAGCACAACTAGCTCAGTAAAGAATATCATGACTAAAGATAATTAAATTATCAATAGCCTTCATCAATAATAAATCAGAGATTTAGAACATATGGTAAATGATAAAAATTTCAACCATAGTTGCAGCGGAACGAGCAATCCATTAGAAGAGTCAAATAGACTATAAAGTCTATTATCTTCTCCATATTAAAAATCCACCAACAATATTTTATCCAATGTAACATCACTCAACAGTTCCCTTCCACAATCATATGAATAACTCATAATCATAATTGTGTCTATAAATTTTTCTTCGCACCCAGGACGAAGAATATTTTCATCACCTGTCTTTACCTGAAACATCAAAGATCATGGTTATACCAAATCACAATTCCTGTTTATAATCATACTAACAAATCCATCTTTGCACTACGGGCCAAAAATATTCATCAACAAACTATCTTTGCACTACGGGCCAAAGATATTCATCAACAAACCATCTTTGCACTACGGGCCAAAGATATTCAACAACAGTTCATCTTTGCACTACAGGCCAAAGATATTCATCAACAGGCCATCTTTGCACTACATGCCAAAGATATTCATCAACAATTCATATTTGCACTACAGGCCAAATATATTCATATCTCAAAGAAATATATAATCATTTCAGAATTTATATAAACAATAATTATAACCATGTTGATCAATTCACCTTTGCACTTAAGCTTAAGATATTCAATTATAAATTCAATGGTCATGATCATACCAGTCACAATTCAACTTTGCACTACAGGCCAAAGAGAACCCTAGTCATGATCATACCAATAATCTACCCATCTTTACACTCCAGTGAAAGAGAATTTCAACATCAGGGTTATAAAAATGTTATATATGATGATAAAAATAATATGATCAACATATAGTATTAATCTCAAGAGTAATATTCGTAACTCATGAATAGTAACCCCGACACAAAAGATAGAAATTCTACAATAAAATTCATACCAATATTTCGGTATAATGATATTGAAAGAATAACATTACTTAAATTTATAAACAATTTATTTTAATTGTTTACACTTTACTAATTAATGCATTTAATCATCATAAAATGCCAACTCTTACAATTTCATCATCAATAACCAAAACCCTCATCAAAAATCTGCATATACCTCATATAGGATTCTCAAGCCATAAAATCCTATTTTCCAATTTTCTTTCTTCACAAAACATATTTAATTCATTTACTCATAACTAGACCATTTTCATGAAAAATACCAAATCAGTTCCAAAAATATTTCTTTTCTGGGATTTAGCATAATATAGTCCCATAGTGAACATATATTTTTCTCAGAATTTTTAAAACTCATTTACTATTTTTCATATGGCCAAAACCACCGAATATTTAGACATTTATTAAAAATTGTACTTTTGTCTAAAAATTCTGAAATTTACAGAGTATACTTCTATCATACACATGTACTCCCAATAAAAATTTTATCAATTTTGGAGTTAACCACAAGAAATTATAAGCAGTTACTTTTAAAATAGTTTTTTCTCATAAAATTCATAACTCTCAATCTATACATCCAAAAATCACCATTTTTGGACACAATCAATAAAACTCATCAAAATATCATTTCAAATTTTTCCAGAATTTTTGAAGTTCAGAAAAATTACGAAACTGAAAAACATAACAACCCTTAAAATCCCTTACTATCCCTTACTATCACTTACTATCCCTTACCTCAAAAGAGCAGTACTTCTGATCGGTATAAGGCTGAAGGAAACTTGCACTGATGAATAGAAACTCACAGAATATCTAAATACTCACAAAATACACTCAATAATCTAGAGAGAGAAAGAGAGAAAACTTGTTTCTGGTGTTATTTTCAATTCTAACTTAGCCCTCTATTTATAGGAAAATTTTGGTAGGTTTGACCTGTAACCTGATGGCTTTACCTGCTACTATTCCCACCCACCACATTTGAAATATAATTCAGCACATTTCTTCACCAACCACAAGTGGGACCCACCAATTCTAGAATTTTCCACCAAAATGATTAACTCCGAAAATTCAATAATTTCTGAACCAGTCATCTCGTAAAATTCATAATAAATTATACGTTCATTTTTAACGGTTCAAAATTTGTGGACATATACTTAACTTATATATGTATAACATATCCAAAAATTACCACGATCCAACGGTCGGATTAAAAATTATAACCCCCGCAAAATATCTCAAAAACCCTGATTTTTAATACCCCCATTCCGACAAAAATACGGATAAAAACCTCAACATTAACTCCTTCATTTTTTAACCACAAAAATATATCCCTCATTCATATCCACATAAAATAAATATTTCCTTATCATATGAATCAATAATTAATTATTCACAAATAATATTACAGAATCACATTTATGACAACCAGGCCGTTCCCAGGAAAGAGGGGCTTTCCAATAAGAATTTCTCCTTACTGGCGCGCAATTAGATGACCAAACCTCTCCTTAGACAGAACTTTCTAGACATTGCCAATAATGCTATCTAATAATACTATTCAAATAATATGAATTATTGATCTGATAATGGGAAATACTGTGCAGCAACAATTATTGAACAACAATAATACAAAATTTCAACGTAGCAATTATTAAATCAATAAAATAAAATATTGAACAGTAATTACTGTAACAATTATTGAGTAGTGCCTTCTTACGTAAGAATCAATAATTTCAAAAATATTATGCAATACCGTGTGCTACTGTGCAATAACGCGTATTACTGTATTTTAACCACCGGGTATTCCAACAGTGTTAACGATAATAACTACGCCGTTATTTGTAAAAACTCAAATTTGTCATTTTTTTCATCCGACAGTTATTCTGTTATGGGGCCCACAAATAGCTGCGCCGTCGTACGAATATTCCCCGACAGAAAGAATATTCCACGACCAAACGAATATTCCCCGACAACAATGATTATTTTATAACCACTTGCTTATTTTGAAAAAAATTCATATTTCACCCATAACTTTAAACTTTTATCAATTTAACCATTTACTGAATTGTAATTATAAGAAAAATTGAATACTTTTATTTCATAAAATTCGGGGTCTTACAACAATGATATAAGAACTCAATTAATTAAGATCAAGGATAAATTTTAAAAACTTATAATTTAATTTATCCAGAGTTTAAAAATGTCCCAATTGTCAACATGATAACTGCTTTGTGGAGTAAAATTCAAGAATAATATTCATGTATCAAAAATAATTTGGACTGAAAAGAAAATAATTTTTTCATAAATAGTATCTCGGGTGAATAGTACCCGAGTGAATAGTATCCCATGAATAATACTTTATGAATAGTACCCTGTGAATAGTACCGTATGTATAAATAGTACCGTATATATGAATAGTGCCATATGTATGAATAGTATCCATAAATAGTACTCCGACATGAAAAAATTAAAATTTAACAAGAATATCTAGAAAAATATTTCAGTGAAACGATACTAGATGAAACGCAAATTTCAAGGATATTCTACTAATTTCAAAGAGTATAGAAGCAATACTTATCAAAATAAGTGTAGATTTAGGAATATGAAACGAAATAATATTACTTACATACTACAGAGTACGGAAGAAAATAATATTTTTTACGAATATTGAACAAAATAATATCCTTTACCTTAAAAGGAGAATACTTCTGACTAGTATAACGGGAATATTCTTGAAGAAAACTTGTGCTGTTTTCTACACTCAAAACTTCCTTAAATTCAAAAGAAATACGCTCAATATTATAGAAGAAGAATTCTCTGATTTTGGCTTGATTTTCATTTATAAACTAAACATCCTATTTATAGAAGAATGGCAGGGCACTATTTGAATTAATCATCGGTGAGTAGAAGAATAATTCACGGGTGAAAATTTTGAGAATTCACGGACAAATTTTCTGATTTTACTATGCAGTACTATGCAAAAACTACGCAACACTATGCAATATAAAACAAAAACTAAGATAACTTTCTACCGACGATTTTGAAAACTAAGTAAGTTGGGGTCCATGTAATAAGCCAAATTTAAAATAAATGCTTCATGATAAACCCATTTTATTTATCACAATTCACTTGACTAAACACATTTTTAATCTTTTAACATTTATTTATCATTAATATTATAACTCACAATATTAACAACCAGATTATTTTCAGGAAAGAGGGGGTTTCCGATAAAGATTTTTCCTTATTGGCACGCAATTAGATGACCAAAACCCTTTCCTCGACAGAACTTTCTAGACGTTGTCAATAATACAAATAATAATATGAATAATTGTGTCATCTCATTTATTGATTTAATAATATAAAATATTATTCAGATGATACTGTGACAATAATTAAATCAATAATATGAGATATTATGCATCAACTACTGTTACAATAATTGAATAAAACTGAGTGACTTCTCACGTAAGTATCAATAATCAAAGATACTGTGCAATACTGTGTAACCACACGTATTACTGTACTTTTATCATCGAGTTTTTTAATAGTTTAACGGTAAAAGTCTTGCCGTTATTTTTATAAAAATATTATTTTTGTTGCTTTCTAAATTCGACAGTAACTCCGTTATGGGGTCCACCAATGATTGTGCCTTCGTACGGATATTTCCTGACCCAACGAATATTCTATAACAACTTGCTTACTTTACAAAATTTATAAATATTACCCACAACTATAATATTATATCAAATCCACACCTTTTTACTCAAAATAATATTTAGAGAAAATTAAATCTTTATTCATAAAAGTTGGGGTCTTACATAATAAGTCTTACACAACATTAACATAAGTCTGAAACGTAAATACATCAAATAAACAACATGTCTTCATCACTTGTTAACTTTGCCCTTGCCTTTTCTAGTAGAAGGCTCGTCAGACCGTTCATTCTTAACTGCAATGTTATTATTACGCAAGAGTGAGCACGATTGCCTACAAGTATAATAATATAACAATAATATAATAACATGCGAGTGAATCAAAGACTTCTGAAATAAAAAAACTCAGCTTTTGAATCAAGAATGAATAACAAGAATCAAAAGAACTTTTGAGGGTCATAAGACCTTGAACTATGTCTTAGGTTGTCAAGTATTTATACTTGAAATCTTTAACAGTCATAAGACTATGGACTCTTCTTCTCGTACTTAGGGGGATCAACCCTTAGTACCATACTGTGCACAATATCTTAACATCATTAATCCCCTATAACAAGGTTGTTCATCTCAGTTTGACATTAGAGTCCGTACCAAAGGACGTTTGGTTTGGATAAGTTCAACAATATTTCTGGAATTTAGAACGTTCATTAACTATTGACTAGTCGAATCAATAAGGGTTCGCTAGTCTTATAAGGTTCAACAATAACTAATATTCAATTTGAATAATAAAACTCAAGAGATATACAATCTAATAAGTATTGTATAACGAGAATCATGCTTTAAAAGAATGATAACATCTAATACGAAATCTTAAAACTTGAACAAATAATAACAAGAACTTTACTCGTCATAGAATATAAGTCTAGGACTTGCTCATGAATCGAAGAATTTTGAATTTAAAGAAATTATTCCATAAAGTAGAGTTTGAGTAAGGAGAAACTTGCTCAATGTAAAGAGGTAAGGTTTAGGAACTTGCTCAAATAAAGTTAGGGTTAGAGAACTTGCCTCGTGCCTAAGCTATACAACTATAACACACGTTCGTCAAATGTAAGACCCCGAATTTTATGAAATAAAAATATTCAATTTTTCTTATAATTACTATTCAGTAAATGGTTAAATTGATAAATGTTAAAGTTAAGGGTGATATATGAATTTTTTTCAAAATACACAAGTGGTTATAAAATATTCATTGTTGTCGGAGAATATTCGTTTGGTCGTGGAATATTCTTTCTGTCGGGGAATATTCGTACGACGGCGCAGCCATTTGTGGGCCCCATAACAGAATAACTGTCGGATGAAGAAAACGATAAATTTGAGTTTTTACAAATAACGGCGTAGTTGTTACCGTTAACACTGTTGGAATACCCAGTGGTTAAAACACAGTAATACGCGTGGTTGCACAGTATTTTTGAATTATTGATTCTTACGTAAGAAGGTACTACTCAATAATTGTTACAGTAATTACTGTTCAATATTGATTCTTACGTAAGATATATTGCGGGGGTTATAATTTTTAATCCGACCGTTGGATCGTTGTGATTTTTGGATATGTTATACATATATAAGTTGAGTATATGTCCACAAATTTTGAACCGTTAAAAATAAACGTATGATTTGTTATGAATTTTAAGAGATGACTGGTTCAGAAATTATTGAAGTTCCGGAAATTATCATTTTGGTGGAAAATTCTAAAATTGGTGGGCCCCACTCTTGGTTGGTGAAGAAATGTGCTGAGATTTTTATTCAAATGTGGTGGGTGAGAATAGTAGCAGGTAAAGCCATCAGGTTGCAGGTTAAGTCTGCTTCGGCGTGCTAACATTTTCCTATAAATAGAGGGCTAAGTTAGAATTGAAAATCACACCAGAAACATAAACTTTCTCTCTCTATATTATGAAGCATATTTTGTGAGTATTTAGATACTTTGAGAGTTGCTATTCAGTGCAAGTTTCTTTCGGCTTTGCATTCCAGTCAGAAATACTGCATTTTTGAGGTAGGGGATTTTAAGGGTTATTATGTTTTTCAGTTCGTAATTCTTCTGACCTTCAGAAAATTCTGAAAAAATTTGAAATAATATTTTGATGAGTTTTATTGATTGTGTCCAAAAATGGTGATTTTTGGATGTATAGATTAAGAGTTATGAATTTTATGAGAAAAAACTATTTTAAAAGTAACCGTTTATAACTCCTTGTGGTTAACTCCAAAATTGATAAAATTTTTATTGAAAGTATATCTATATAATATTAGTGTACTCTGTGAATTTTAGAATTTTTGGATAAAAGTACAATTTATGATAAATATCTAAATATTCGGCGGTTTTGGCCATATGAAAAATAGTAAATGAGTTTTAAAAATTCTGAGAAAAATATATGTTCAATATGGGACTATATTCTGCTAAATTCCAGAAAAGAAATATTTTTGGAACTGATTTGATATTTTTTATGAAAATAGACTAGTTATAAGAAAATGAATTAAATATGTTATGTGAAGTAAGAAAATTGGAAAATAGGATTTTATGGCTTGAGAATCCTATATGAGGTATATGCATATTTTTATGAGGGTTTTGGTTATTGATGGTGAAATCTTAAGAGTTGGCATTTTATGATGATTAAATGCATTAATTAGTAAAGTGTAAACAATTTAAATAAATTGTTTATAAGCTTAAGAAATATTATTCTTTCAATATCATTATATCGAAATATTGGTATGTATATTATTATGGAATTTCTATATTTTTCATGTCGGGATTACTATTCATGAGTTACTATTCATGAGTTACTATTCACGAGTTACTATACATGAGTTACTATTCATGAGTTACTATTCACGACAAAATTGATTTCTTTTTCTAACCAAATTATAGTTGATTTATAAATATTACTCTTGAGATTAAATCTAGATGTTGATTATATTGATTTTACTGTTATATATAAGATTTTTATAACCCTAATGATGATATTTCTCTTTGACTTGAGTGTAAAGATGGGTATATTTTTGGTATGATCATGACTATGGATTCCCTTTGGCCGGTAGTGCAAAGTTGAATTGTTGACTGGTATGAATATGACCATTAAATTTATAATTGAATATCTTTAGCTTAAGTACAAAGGTGAAATGATCAACATGGTTATAATTATTGTTTATATAAATTCTGAAATGATTATATATTTCTTTGAGATATTAATATATTTGGCATGAAGTACAAATATGAAATGTTGAGGAATATCTTTGGCCTGTAGTGTAAAGATGAATTGTTGATGAATATCTTTGGCCCGTAGTGCAAAGATGACCTGTTGTTGAATATCTTTGGCATGTAGTGCAAAAATGGTCTGTTGATGAATATCTTTAGCCCGTAGTGCAAAGATGACCTGTTGTTGAATATCTTTGGCCTGTAGTGCAAAGATGGTCTGTTGATAAATATCTTTGGCCCGTATTGCAAAGATGACCTGTTGTTGAATATCTTTGGCATGTAGTGCAAAGATGGTCTGTTGATGAATATCTTTGGCCCGTAGTGCAAAGATGAATTTATTAATATGATTATGAATATGAACTGTGATTTGGTATAACCATGATCTTTGATGTTTCAGGTGATGAAAATTATCTTTGTCCTGGATGAGAAAAGGAATTTAGAACAACAATTACGATTATGAGTTATACATGTGATTGTGGACAGGAATTGTTGATTGATGTTACAGGGATAAAATATTGTTGGTGGACTTTTAACATGGAGAAGATAATAGACTTTATAGTCTATTTGACTTTCTAATGGTTTGCTCGTTCCGCTGCAACTATGGTTGAAAATTTTTATCATCTACCATATGTTCTAAATCTCTGATTTATTACTGATGAAGGCTATTGATAATTTATTTATCTTTAGTCATGATATTCTTTACTGGGCTAGTTGTGCTCACCCTTTTGTTTCACAATTCCTTTCAGGTAATAAGAGTGTAGCTGGGTCGAGCGGGGGTAACAAGGGAATAGAACGGTGGTCATCATTTAGTAGTTATATTTGGTGAAGAAAATAGGGTGAGGCGAACCCAACGTTGGAAGGGTGTTTTGTCACTATCATACAAGATGTCTAATGACATACAACCTCGTGTCATCATAAGACAGGGTTGTGCTCATCCACTTGCTGAGTATCTTTACGAGCACTACCTATATAATCTTGGTGTTTGTTTGAAGTATAATTTTCAATTAGAGACAGTGGAGATAATGATATATCAAGAGAAGACTCACCATTGGGAAGAATATGATAGTAAACTTCTCGTTTTTCTTTGGGGTCTATTGGGTCAACCAAGGATAATTCTGTGGCCATATGATATCTATCATAACTTAGATGCATGGCCTCCCATGTACGAAGGTTTCCTTGAGCACTTTCCAAAGATTCTAATTTCTAAAATAGTCTTTGACTATACCTTTATGTAAGGTGCCACTGTGAGGTGTTGTCCACGGTTGGGACATGTGTCACATTTGGTATATATTTGTATCCAAACTCACATCATATGTGTTGTTGTATTTAATACGACAATTGTTGTAATAAAGTTATAGTTGTTTTCTGTACCATGTATTTGGCGACTCAGAATGGGCTGGATGGAATGGACCTATTTTGGGGTCGTTACATTTTGGTATCAGAGCTTAGGGATATGGTCTCTGGCGGAGATCGGGGAATATAACTAGGAGGGGAGAGATGAGTAAATCCTTCGCTAGTGTGTCCTACCTAAGCTTATTTGTTGGTCAATCATAATATCGGGATATTATGTGATATGTTAATTTGTTAAATTAACCCTTGTTTTGAAGCTGTATTCTAGAATGATATTTGAAATACAGGAGATGAGCAATGGAGAAATTATGATGACAGGGAAGATGGAATCTGAAATGAAAGGAAGGTATTCTCAACTCTTTGAAATACCAGGTACGTAAATTTCGAGGACGAAATTTCATAAGGAGGGGAGATTGTAAGACCCCGAATTTTATGAAATAAAAATATTCAATTTTTCTTATAATTACTATTCAGTAAATGGTTAAATTGATAAATGTTAAAGTTAAGGGTGATATATGAATTTTTTTTCAAAATAAACAAGTGGTTATAAAATATTCATTGTTGTCGGAGAATATTCGTTTGGTCGTGGAATATTCTTTCTGTCGGCGAATATTCGTACGACGGCGCAGCCATTTGTGGGCCCCATAACAGAATAACTGTCGGATGAAGAAAACGATAAATTTGAGTTTTTACAAATAACGACGTAGTTGTTACCGTTAACACTGTTGGAATACCCAGTGGTTAAAACACAGTAATACGCATGGTTACACAGTAATACGCGTGGTTGCACAGTATTTTTGAATTATTGATTCTTACGTAAGAAGGCACTACTCAATAATTGTTACAGTAATTACTGTTCAATATTTTATTTTATTGATTCAATAATTGCTACGTTGATATTTTATATTATTGTTGTTTCAATAATTGTTGCTGCACAGTATTTCCCATTATCAGATCAATAATTCATATTATTTGAATAATATTATTAGATAACATTATTGGCAATGTCTAGAAAGTTCTGTCTAAAGAGAGGTTTGGTCATCTAATTGCGCGCCAGTAAGGAGAAATTCTTATTGGAAAGCCCCCTCTTTCCTGGGAACGGCCTGGTTGTCATAATTGTGATTCTGTAATATTATTTGTGAATAATTAATTATTGATTTATATGATAAGGAAATATTTATTTAATGTGGATATAAATGATGGATTTATTTATGTGGTTATTATTGAAGGAATTAATGTTGAGGTGTTTTATCAGTATTTCTGTCGGAATGGAGGTATTAAAAACCAATCAAGGTTTTTTAGATATATTGCGGGGGTTATAATTTTTAATCCGACCGTTGGATCGTTGTGATTTTTGGATATGTTATATATATATATAGTTGAGTATATGTCCACAAATTTTGAACCGTTAAAAATAAACGTATGATTTGTTATGAATTTTAAGAGATGACTGGTTCAGAAATTATTGAAGTTCCGGAATTTATCATTTTGGTGGAAAATTCTAGAATTGGTGGGCCCCACTCTTGGTTGATGAAGAAATGTGCTGAGATTTTTATTCAAATGTGGTGGGTGAGAATAGTAGCAGGTAAAGCCATCAGGTTGCAGGTTAAGTCTGCTTCGGCGTGCTAACATTTTCCTATAAATAGAGGGCTAAGTTAGAATTGAAAATCACACCAGAAACATAAGCTTTCTCTCTCTATATTATGAAGCATATTTTGTGAGTATTTAGATACTTTGAGAGTTGCTATTCAGTGCAAGTTTCCTTCGGCTTTGCATTCCAGTCAGAAATACTGCATTTTTGAGGTAAGGGGTTTTAAGGGTTATTATGTTTTTCAGTTCGTAATTCTTCTGACCTTCAGAAAATTCTGAAAAAATTTGAAATAATATTTTGATGAGTTTTATTGATTGTGTCCAAAAATGGTGATTTTTGGATGTATAGATTAAGAGTTATGAATTTTATGAGAAAAAACTATTTTAAAAGTAACCGTTTATAACTCCTTGTGGTTAACTCCAAAATTGATGAAATTTTTATAGAAAGTATATCTATATAATATTAGTGTACTCTGTGAATTTTAGAATTTTTGGATAAAAGTACAATTTATGATAAATGTCTAAATATTCGGCGGTTTTGGCCATATGAAAAAATAGTAAATGAGTTTTAAAAATTCTGAGAAAAATATATGTTCAATATGGGACTATATTCTGCTAAATTTCAGAAAAGAAATATTTTTGGAACTGATTTGGTATTTTTTATGAAAATGGACTAGTTATAAGAAAATGAATTAAATATGTTATGCGAAGTAAGAAAATTGGAAAATAGGATTTTATGGCTTGAGAATCCTATATGAGGTATATGCAGATTTTTTATGAGGGTTTTGGTTATTGATGGTGAAATCTTAAGAGTTGGCATTTTATGATGATTAAATGCATTAATTAGTAAAGTGTAAACAATTTAAATAAATTGTTTATAAGCTTAAGAAATATTATTCTTTCAATATCATTATATCGAAATATTGGTATGTATATTATTATGGAATTTCTACCTTTTTCATGTCGGGATTACTATTCATGAGTTACTATTCACGAGTTACTATACATGAGTTACTATTCACGACAAAATTGATTTCTTTTTCTAACCAAATTATAGTTGATTTATGAATATTACTCTTGAGATTAAATCTAGATGTTGATTATATTGATTTTACTGTTATATATAACATTTTTATAACCCTAATGATGATATTTCTCTTTGACTTGAGTGTAAAGATGGGTATATTTTTGGTATGATCATGACTATGGATTCCCTTTGGCCGGTAGTGCAAAGTTGAATTGTTGACTGGTATGAATATGACCATTGAATTTATAATTGAATATCTTTAGCTTAAGTACAAAGGTGAAATGATCAACATGGTTATAATTATTGTTTATATAAATTCTGAAATGATTATATATTTCTTTGAGATATTAATATATTTGGCATGTAGTACAAATATGAAATGTTGAGGAATATCTTTGGCCTGTAGTGCAAAGATGAATTGTTGATGAATATCTTTGGCCCGTAGTGCAAAGATGACCTGTTGTTGAATATCTTTGGCATGTAGTGCAAAAATGGTCTGTTGATGAATATCTTTGGCCCGTAGTGCAAAGATGACCTGTTGTTGAATATCTTTGGCCTGTAGTGCAAAGATGGTCTGTTGATAAATATCTTTGGCCCGTATTGCAAAGATGACCTGTTGTTGAATATCTTTGGCATGTAGTGCAAAGATGGTCTGTTGATGAATATCTTTGGCCCGTAGTGCAAAGATGAATTTATTAATATGATTATGAATATGAACTGTGATTTGGTATAACCATGATCTTTGATGTTTCAGGTGATGAAAATTATCTTTGTCCTGGATGAGAAAAGGAATTTAGAACAACAATTACGATTATGAGTTATACATGTGATTGTGGACAGGAATTGTTGATTGATGTTACAGGGATAAAATATTGTTGGTGGACTTTTAACATGGAGAAGATAATAGACTTTATAGTCTATTTGACTCTTCTAATGGTTTGCTCGTTCCGCTGCAACTATGGTTGAAAATTTTTATCATCTACCATATGTTCTAAATCTCTGATTTATTACTGATGAAGGCTATTGATAATTTATTTATCTTTAGTCATGATATTCTTTACTGGGCTAGTTGTGCTCACCCTTTTGTTTCACAATTCCTTTCAGGTAATAAGAGTGTAGCTGGGTCGAGCGGGGGTAACAAGGGAATAGAACGGTGGTCATCATTTAGTAGTTATATTTGGTGAAGAAAATAGGGTGAGGCGAACCCAACGTTGGAAGGGTGTTTTGTCACTATCATACAAGATGTCTAATGACATACAACCTCGTGTCATCATAAGACAGGGTTGTGCTCATCCACTTGCTGAGTATCTTTACGAGCATTACCTATATAATCTTGGTGTTTGTTTGAAGTATAATTTTCAATTATAGACAGTGGAGATAATGATATGTCAAGAGAAGACTCACCATTGGGAAGAATATGATAGTAAACTTCTCATTTTTCTTTGGGGTCTATTGGGTCAACCAAGGATAATTCTGTGGCCATATGATATCTATCATAACTTAGATGCATGGCCTCCCATGTACGAAGGTTTCCTTTAGCACTTCTCAAAGATTATAATTTCTAAAATAGTCTTTGACTATACCTTTATGTAAGGTGCCACTGTGAGGTGTTGTCCACGGTTAGGACATGTGTCACATTTGGTATATATTTGTATCCAAA
Organism: Panax notoginseng; assembly: GCA_016801055.1. Classification (NCBI taxonomy): domain Eukaryota; kingdom Viridiplantae; phylum Streptophyta; class Magnoliopsida; order Apiales; family Araliaceae; genus Panax; species Panax notoginseng. The sequence goes on from CM029023.1 coordinate 133,736,897, forward strand.
CTCACATCATATGTGTTGTTGTATTTAATACGACAATTGTTGTAATAAAGTTATAGTTGTTTTCTGTACCATGTATTTGGCGACTCAGAATGGGCTGGATGGAATGGACCTATTTTGGGGTCGTTACATTTTGGTATCAGAGCTTAGGGATATGGTCTCTGGCGGAGATCGGGGAATATAACTAGGAGGGGAGAGATGAGTAAATCCTTCGCTAGTGTGTCCTACCTAAGCTTATTTGTTGGTCAATCATAATATCGGGATATTATGTGATATGTTAATTTGTTAAATTAACCCTTGTTTTGAAGCTGTATTCTAGAATGATATTTGAAATACAGGAGATGAGCAATGGAGAAATTATGATGACAGGGAAGATGGAATCTGAAATGAAAGGAAGGTATTCTCAACTCTTTGAAATACCAGGTACGTAAATTTCGAGGACGAAATTTCATAAGGAGGGGAGATTGTAAGACCCCGAATTTTATGAAATAAAAATATTCAATTTTTCTTATAATTACTATTCAGTAAATGGTTAAATTGATAAATGTTAAAGTTAAGGGTGATATATGAATTTTTTTTCAAAATACACAAGTGGTTATAAAATATTCATTGTTGTCGGAGAATATTCATTTGGTCGTGGAATATTCTTTCTGTCGGGGAATATTCGTACGACGGCGCAACCATTTGTGGGCCCCATAACAGAATAACTGTGGGATGAAGAAAACGATAAATTTGAGTTTTTACAAATAATGGCGTAGTTGTTACCGTTAACACTGTTGGAATACCCAGTGGTTAAAACACAGTAATACGCGTGGTTACACAGTAATACGCGTGGTTGCACAGTATTTTTGAATTATTGATTCTTACGTAAGAAGGCACTACTCAATAATTGTTACAGTAATTACTGTTCAATATTTTATTTTATTGATTCAATAATTGCTACGTTGATATTTTATATTATTGTTGTTTCAATAATTGTTGCTGCACAGTATTTCCCATTATCAGATCAATAATTCATATTATTTGAATAATATTATTAGATAACATTATTGGCAATGTCTAGAAAGTTCTGTCTAAAGAGAGGTTTGGTCATCTAATTGCGCGCCAGTAAGGAGAAATTCTTATTGGAAAGCCCCCTCTTTCCTGGGAACGGCCTGGTTGTCATAATTGTGATTCTGTAATATTATTTGTGAATAATTAATTATTGATTTATATGATAAGGAAATATTTATTTAATGTGGATATAAATGATGGATTTATTTATATGGTTATTATTGAAGGAATTAATGTTGAGGTGTTTTATCAGTATTTCTGTCGGAATGGAGGTATTAAAAATCAATCAGGGTTTTTGAGATATATTGCGGGGGTTATAATTTTTAATCCGACCGTTGGATCGTTGTGATTTTTGGATATTTTATACATATATAAGTTGAGTATATGTCCACAAATTTTGAACCGTTAAAAATAAACATATGATTTGTTATGAATTTTAAGAGATGACTGGTTTAGAAATTATTGAAGTTCCGGAATTTATCATTTTGGTAGAAAATTCTAGAATTGGTGGGCCCCACTCTTGGTTGGTGAAGAAATGTGCTGAGATTTTTATTCAAATGTGGTGGGTGAGAATAGTAGCAGGTAAAGCCATCAGGTTGCAGGTTAAGTCTGCTTCGGCGTGCTAACATTTTCCTATAAATAGAGGGCTAAGTTAGAATTGAAAATCACACCAGAAACATAAGCTTTCTCTCTTTATATTATGAAGCATATTTTGTGAGTATTTAGATACTTTGAGAGTTGCTATTCAGTGCAAGTTTCCTTCGGCTTTGCATTCCAGTCAGAAATACTGCATTTTTGAGGTAAGGGATTTTAAGGGTTATTATGTTTTTCAGTTCGTAATTCTTCTGACCTTCAGAAAATTCTGAAAAAATTTGAAATAATATTTTGATGAGTTTTATTGATTGTGTCCAAAAATGGTGATTTTTGGATGTATAGATTAAGAGTTATGAATTTTATGAGAAAAAACTATTTTAAAAGTAACCGTTTATAACTCCTTGTGGTTAACTCCAAAATTGATGAAATTTTTATAGAAAGTATATCTATATAATATTAGTGTACTCTGTGAATTTTAGAATTTTTGGATAAAAGTACAATTTATGATAAATGTCTAAATATTCGGCGGTTTTGGCCATATAAAAAATAGTAAATGAGTTTTAAAAATTCTGAGAAAAATATATGTTCAATATGGGACTATATTCTGCTAAATTTCAGAAAAGAAATATTTTTGGAACTGATTTGGTATTTTTTATGAAAATGGACTAGTTATAAGAAAATGAATTAAATATGTTATGCGAAGTAAGAAAATTGGAAAATAGGATTTTATGGCTTGAGAATCCTATATGAGGTATATGCAGATTTTTTATGAGGGTTTTGGTTATTGATGGTGAAATCTTAAGAGTTGGCATTTTATGATGATTAAATGCATTAATTAGTAAAGTGTAAACAATTTAAATAAATTGTTTATAAGCTTAAGAAATATTATTCTTTCAATATCATTATATCGAAATATTGGTATGTATATTATTATGGAATTTCTACCTTTTTCATGTCGGGGTTACTATTCATGAGTTACTATTCACGAGTTACTATACATGAGTTACTATTCATGAGTTACTATTCACGACAAAATTGATTTCTTTTTCTAACCAAATTATAGTTGATTTATGAATATTACTCTTGAGATTAAATCTAGATGTTGATTATATTGATTTTACTGTTATATATAACATTTTTATAACCCTAATGATGATATTTCTCTTTGACTTGAGTGTAAAGATGGGTATATTTTTGGTATGATCATGACTATGGATTCCCTTTGGCCAGTAGTGCAAAGTTGAATTGTTGACTGGTATGAATATGACCATTGAATTTATAATTGAATATCTTTAGCTTAAGTACAAAGGTGAAATGATCAACATGGTTATAATTATTGTTTATATAAATTCTGAAATGATTATATATTTCTTTGAGATATTAATATATTTGGCATGTAGTACAAATATGAAATGTTGAGGAATATCTTTGGCCTGTAGTGCAAAGATGACTTGTTGATGAATATCTTTGGCCCGTAGTGCAAAGATAACCTGTTGTTGAATATCTTTGGCATGTAGTGCAAAAATGGTCTGTTGATGAATATCTTTGGCCCGTAGTGCAAAGATGACCTGTTGTTGAATATCTTTGGCCTGTAGTGCAAAGATGGTCTGTTGATAAATATCTTTGGCCTGTATTGCAAAGATGACCTGTTGTTGAATATCTTTGGCATGTAGTGCAAAGATGGTCTGTTGATGAATATCTTTGGCCCGTAGTGCAAAGATGAATTTATTAATATGATTATGAATATGAACTGTGATTTGGTATAACCATGATCTTTGATGTTTCAGGTGATGAAAATTATCTTTGTCCTGGATGAGAAAAGGAATTTAGAACAACAATTACGATTATGAGTTATACATGTGATTGTGGACAGGAATTGTTGATTGATGTTACAGGGATAAAATATTGTTGGTGGACTTTTAACATGGAGAAGATAATAGACTTTATAGTCTATTTGACTTTCTAATGGTTTGCTCGTTTCGCTGCAACTATGGTTGAAAATTTTTATCATCTACCATATGTTCTAAATCTCTGATTTATTACTGATGAAGGCTATTGATAATTTATTTATCTTTAGTCATGATATTCTTTACTGGGCTAGTTGTGCTCACCCTTTTGTTTCACAATTCCTTTCAGGTAATAAGAGTGTAGCTGGGTCGAGCGGGGGTAACAAGGGAATAGAACGGTGGTCATCATTTAGTAGTTATATTTGGTGAAGAAAATAGGGTGAGGCGAACCCAACGTTGGAAGGGTGTTTTGTCACTATCATACAAGATGTCTAATGACATACAACCTCGTGTCATCATAAGACAGGGTTGTGCTCATCCACTTGCTGAGTATCTTTACGAGCACTACCTATATAATCTTGGTGTTTGTTTGAAGTATAATTTTCAATTAGAGACAGTGGAGATAATGATATGTCAAGAGAAGACTCACCATTGGGAAGAATATGATAGTAAACTTCTCGTTTTTCTTTGGGGTCTATTGGGTCAACCAAGGATAATTCTGTGGCCATATGATATCTATCATAACTTAGATGCATGGCCTCCCATGTACGAAGGTTTCCTTGAGCACTTCCCAAAGATTCTAATTTCTAAAATAGTCTTTGACTATACCTTTATGTAAGGTGCCACTGTGAGGTGTTGTCCACGGTTGGGACATGTGTCACATTTGGTATATATTTGTATCCAAACTCACATCATATGTGTTGTTGTATTTAATACGACAATTGTTGTAATAAAGTTATAGTTGTTTTCTGTACCATGTATTTGGCGACTCAGAATGGGTTGGATGGAATGGACCTATTTTGGGGTCGTTACATCAAAACCCTACATATATCATTAGAATCGCAATACCGATTAGTTACAATTTAACATTAGCCTTATATGTTTTAGTTCTCATTTAAATTTAATTTGTTAACACAATTCAAATTCTAACTTTTGAATTAACACCATGTCACCAATCTGAAATCATAAGGCTATGATAGCAATGTAACCTTTAAACACATCTCAAGACTTAAACGATTAACAAATTAAAGCTTTTCACAACTTATTAACTTCACAATTTGATATCATTGAACACATGTTTTCAACTAATTATAAAATCTCATTACATGTTTAATATACTATCATGCACCTTAGACTAGGTTAGTCCAACATGTCATGGTCTGAAAACTAAAAGAAAACTAACTGCTTCTGCTCAGGGGAGGGAGCAGCTGCGCCACCCTAAGCTTTGGCACCGGCGCAGCTGCGCCGGTGCTCAATACTCAGTATACTCAACAGGCGCAGCTGCGCCGTTTCTGCCTTTGGTACCAGCGCAGCTACACCGGTACGCAGACATAAACTTGCAGATTGCGTACTCTACTTCACAGTACAACCCAAACAATGCAATTTCTCCAACTTAACAGAAATTTAACATATTCTGAAGCTATAACTTTGTTAACCACAACACCAAGCATGCATATCATGATTCTAATAATATAAGCATCATACAAAATCAACTTTTAAGGATAAAAATCATGTGTTTACTAGTTTTCTTCATATTTCAACATATTTAGCGAAATCAACCACCAAATCTTTGTTTCTTAACCAAATTAAGTCATTTCAATTGCATTCTTTTCGTAATTCAACATACGAACATATTCTGAACTCAATTTACATATTACAATAAGAATTGAACACTAATTTTGGTTCTAAAATTAGCCTTTTTGTACTTTTTAATTATTACTAAACCTAAATCTTAACTTGAAAACCTATTTCATACAAATTAAACTTCTGAAAATTGTTTCTAATTCACATATAACAGATTATATATACATGTCAATATATTTAACAACCTATCTAATCAATTTATCAACCAAAACCCTAATTTTAACACTAAAATCACATATGTTGTTTATTTATCATCAAAACCCAAGTTCTTCATGTTTTAACAGATTTGATTACTCTAAATCGCATACAAATCATATATAATTGGATTATGCATGCTAATAAGCATATATAATAAATTTCTTAACAAATTGGTCATCAAATTCACTTTACAGAGAACTAAAATAAACTTTCATAGAGAAAATTCAAGAATGTAAATTAAAGCTTGAATATAAGAGATTACCCTTGATTGTTTGTTTAGACTAGTAGGAGATGATAGCAACTCCTTTGATTCTTCAATTTCTTCTCCAATCTCACAATTCTCTCAATTTTCTCCCTAATCTCTCTTTGTTTTCTCAAAGTTTAAATCTCAAGAATAAAATGCGTAAGTATAAAAATAAGACTGATATAAGCGTGCATAGATAACTGGCTCAACATGGGTATCAGTTAAGCGCATCATGGCTTAACTGATCCCATGTTCTTAAGGCCATGTTTGGCTTGAACATTAATTTCCTTTTCCAATTTATTTTAATTAACTTATTATTATATAGTTTATTTGTCACACTTTAATTAATCAAATAATATTATTTAAACTCAATTAAATAAAAGAAAAAATTTCTTATTAAATCAAATCATCACATAATTAAAATTCTCATTCAATATTTATGTCAAATCCTTAAATCTCAAATTAATTATTAAATTAATTAGAATAACATTATGCTTATTAAATAATTCATTTAATCAAATAAGCTCAATTAAATACATACTTTGAATAATAAATTCTTCACATTAATATAATCAATGTAACACATATAATTAAATTAATCTATCACAAATTTCTCAATTAATTATTTTGCCCAATAATTAAATTATCTAAAAATATTTATTTAATTCAATAAATATTCAAATTAAATTACAAAAATCTCGTTCGTCATAGGAAAAATGACCAAAGGACATTTCAAGGCAAAGAAATATAGATCCAATGATAAGTTAGAATTAATAAATATAGATGTATGTGGTCTTATGAATATCCGAGCACGAGGTGGGTTTGAGTATTTCATCACCTTTACTGATGATTACTTAGGATTTAGTTATGTGTACCTTCTGCATTGAAATTCTGAAGCATTTGAAAAATTCAAAGAATTTCAGACAGAAGTAGAAAGACAATCAGGTAAACACATAAAGGCCCTTCGATCGGAGCGAGGAGGTGAATACCTTCTTGGGGAATTCAAAGATTACTTATCTAATATAGAAATTATATCTGAATTGACTGCACCGGGTACACCCCAACAAAATGGTGTGGCAGAAAGAAGAAACAAGACTCGTTTGGATATGGTAAGGTCTATGATGAGTTTTTTTCTATATTTCCTTTTGGGGTTATGCACTAGAAACAACAATGTACTTATTGAATCTTGTACCATTAAATTCTGTTCCTTTAACTTCTTGAGAATTGTGGAGTGGGCGGAAACTAGTATTGCACCATATTCATATATGGGGCACACCTGCATATGTACGAAAAGGAAATATAAACTTACATAAATTAGGTACAAGAACAGAAGTATGTTTATTTGTAGGATATCCAAAAGGAACTAGAGGTGGTTTATTTTATAGTCCTTTAGACCAGAAAGTATTTGTTAGTGCAAATGCAGTTTTTCTGGAAAATGACTACATAATGGATCACAAGTCAAGTAGTAAAATTGTCTTAGAAGAAATGTCAAGTACATCAATTACGTACTCAATCAATTAATCCACCATAAGACTTGGATGAATTGCTACAAACTAACCAACCCGATTCTTCTAATACACCGGAGCTTCGTCGTAGTGGGAGGAGTATCAGGCCTCCTGAGAGACTTTCACTTCTTGAAGAAACTTATGATGTTATGCTGGAAGAAGTAAAGTTAGATCCCTCTAACTTCCATGAAGCTATTAATGATGTAGATGTATCCAACTGGCACATCGCTATGAAACAAGAAATGGATTCCATGTACTTAAATAAAGTATGGAAACTTATAGAAGCACCTAATGGGGTCAAACCTACAGGGTGCAAGTGGGTAAAAGAGGGGTAGATGGAAAGGTGGAAACCTTTAAAGCACGGTTGGTAGCAAAAGGTTTTACTCAAAAAGAAGGTATCAATTATGAGAAAATCTTTTCACCATTAGCCATGCTTAAATCTATCAGAATACTATTATCCATTGCAGCTCATCTCGATTACGAGATATGGCAAATGGATGTCAAGACTTCTTTTCTTAATGGATATTGTGACACCCCCAAATCCGGTACTTCCATTTCCACAGGATTTGGTGTTCACGATACAAATATCATCTATCTATCCACCCATAATAAATGCAAACTATGCAATAGATAGAAATAAAATCTTCTCCTTAAAAAGGATTACAACAATAAAATAATAGATACAATCCCAGGTTAACTAACCTTAAAATATCTGTGCGGAATTCTAAACAATAAGTCTTAAACAACAACATAACTCGAGTCTTAAACATAAATACATCATCAAATAAAACAACAGGTCTTCGTCACTTGCTAACTTTGATCTTGCCTTTACTAGTGGAAGGTTCATCAGTTCTTTCGTTCTTAACTGCAATGTTATTATTAAGCAAGAGTGAGCACAAATGCCCACAAGTATAAAAATAAAATAATAGTATAATAACATGCGAATAAATCAAAGACATCTGAATAAAAACTCAACTTTTGAATCAAGAGTGAATAACAAGAATCAAAAGAATTCTGAGGGTCATACAACCTTGAACTATGTCCTAGGTTAACAAGGGTTATACTTGAAACCTTTAACAGTCATAAGACTATGGACCTTCTTCTCGTACTTAGGGGGATCATCCCTTAGTACCATACTGTGCACAATATCTTAACGCTAAAGCGTAAATAATCCCCTATACAGGGTTGTTCATCTCAGTTTGACATTCGAGTCCACACCAAAGGAAGTTTGGTTTGGATAATTCATCAAAGGTTCTGAAATTTAGAACGCTCATCAACTGTGGACTAGTTGAATCATTAAGATTTCACTAGTCTAATAAGGTTCAACAATAATGATATTCGATTTGAATAATAATCTCAAGAAGTATACAATAGAACAATTATTGTATAACTAAATCATAATTTGAAAAGATAATCAATCTTTAATATAACATTTGAACTTGAATAATAGTAACGATAATTTATTCAAGGTAAATAATAAGCTTGAACAACAATGACAAGTAGGGTTAGGAAACTTGCTCAAATTTAAGAGTTTAAGTTTAGGAAACTTGCCTCGTGCGTAGATTGCACTTTAACTAAGCACCTTCTTTGATTTAAATCCTACATACCATTCACATTTACAATACCAGTTAATTATAACTTAACTAATCAACATAAACCCATTCTCTTTGTCTACTTTGATTATTGATTATACTTAATCAATTACCACTTTGTCACATAATTTGTACTTTATAAATTATCAAGCTAATTATGTATTTAATAATTCAATTCACATGTAATTATGTTATTTACATGTTAAATATTTATTTTAACATCACATTATACCTCTAACATATTTACATGTTTATTACATTAAGTTACTAACACATTGCTAGACTTAACATAAAAAAAATAACAAATTCTGAATTTTCTGGAGAGTGGCGCTGCGGCGCCACTGTTATACTTGATCTTCGCGCTGCGGCGCGATGGTGCTGTGGCCGAACACTTGGCGCTGCGGCGCGGTGGCGTTGCGGCGCGGGACTTCAGTTCTGGAGTTGGCGCCGCGGCGCGAGACTCCAGATTTCGATTCCCAGTTCGCGAAGAACACAGAGTTCAGCGAAAAGGACACCAAATAATCATTAATCTCACTAATTTAACATACCCACATGTTAATATTCACATATAATCATTACCCAACATCTGTAAAGTAATTTTAACCCATTAAAACACATAATCACAGAATTAAAACATAAAAATTTTCACTGTTCTTGATATTCTTGAAGTATTGAACATAAATTCCTAAAATTCAACGCCGCGGATTCGTTATAAAGCCAAATCCGTTCATTTAAGGTTTGGTCTCTTCGTATTAACATGCACAATAATATACGAGTGTAAAATCTACGAAAAAATTTATGTTTGACATACTAATAAGGCCTTAAGGCCAAAAACCCAAACTCTGTATATTTTTGAAATAGAAATTAATCAGATTACGAAACTTAGGATATGGAATCATACAATATATATATAAAACATGTTATGCTACTCGTATGATTACATATTTCCATATAATAATTCAATTTCTCAATTACAGAGACATAACAGAGGTTTTGAAAGTCATTTTCATAAAAACCAAGTGACGTGAAATAGAATTGGGTTTGGAGGATTTACCCAGAGTATAATTTAAGAAGAGATGATTCCAGATGATCTTTTCACAATAACCTGCTGATTACACACTTACAATTTCTCTTTAACAGATATGATTTTCTCTTTGAATTTCTCAACACTCTCCCTCTGTTTTTCCAGACTTAGAAAATAAAAAGATGAGAAGGAGAATACGTATACTATAATCAAGCACTGACGCGCATCATGTCCAGTTAACCCAGTCATGGGTAATTGATAGTAACTCCCACTAAGGCCATGTTTGGCTAGGCCTAATAGATTTCAAAACCGTTTAATTTAATAAAGCTTTATCATATAGTTTAAATCATGTCACACTCTTTATAAAATAAATTCCATATTTTATTTAATTTACTTTAAATAAAATATAATAATTTCTCATAGTCACATAATCAATTTCTCATTAATAAATAATGTCAAATTATTAAATCTCTAATTAATAATTACATTAATTAAATAACATCATGCTTAATTAAATATTTCATTTAATTCAATAAGCTCACATAATCACATACTTGAATAAAAAAATTCTTTACATTAATTTAATAAATGTAACACATATAATTAAATTATTCTACCACAATTGCATCAAATAATTATTTAATCTAATAATTAAATCATCGAAAAAATATTTATTTAATTCAATAAATATTAGAAATTAATTACAAAAAATCTCGATCGTCACATCTTTCCCCCCTTAAAAGGATTCTGTCCCCAGAATCACGACTCAATAAATTTTGACCCGTTACATTCTTCCCCCTTACCAAGATTCTGTCCCCAGAATCGCTTACAAATAATTAAGTAAATAAATGAGGGTAATTTTTCATCATATTCTCTTCCAGTTCTCACGTAGCTTCTTCAGCGTTGTGGTTTCTCCAAATTACCTTAACGGAAGGTATAACTTTATTTCTCAGAACTTGTTCTTTTCGGTCAATAATTTGGACAGGAATTTCTTCGTAAGATAAGTCTTTCTCAAAATGTAGGGGTTCATATTTAATTACATGCTTGTAATCAGGCTTGTAGGGTCGCAACACAGAAACATGGAAGACGTTATGGATATTCTCGAGTGCTGGAGGTAAGGCTACCTCATACGCAACTTCTCCGATTCTTCTCAGTACTTCAAAGGGTCCAATGAATCTTGGGCTCAATTTTCCTTTCTTTCCGAGCCTGATCTTCCCTTTCCAGGGAGAGACCTTCAAGAAAACATAACTACCTGATTCAAACTCGATAGTTTTACGATGTGGATTAGCGTATTTCTTCTGTCGGTCTTGAGCCGCTACCAGTTGTGCTCGGATTACTTTGACTATTTCTGCTGTCTGCTGTACCAATTCTGGCCCTAGCAATTGTCTTTCGCCAACTTCATCCCAGTAAAGCGGAGTTCTGCACTTTCTACCGTATAACGCTTCGTAAGGCGGCATGCCTATACTAGCGTGGTAACTGTTGTTGTAGCCGAACTCTACTAATGGTAGGTGATCATCCCAATTTCCTTTAAAGTCCATCACACAGGCTCTTAGCATATCTTCTAATGTCTGAATCGTTCTCTCACTCTGTCCATCTGTTTGAGGGTGGTAAGCTATACTCAATCACAATTGCGTACCCATGCATTCCTGAAGGCGTTTCCAGAAATTTGATCTGAAGCACGGATCCCTATTAGAAACAATTGATACCGGAACTCTGTGCCTCGAAACAATCTCTTTTACGTATAGCCTGGCCAATTGATCTAAGTTGAATCTTATTTTGATCGGAAGGAAGTGTGCAGATTTTGTCAGTCGGTCAACGATAACCCATACTGCGTCGTAGCCTTTCTGAGTCGTCGGAAGGCCAATCACGAAGTCCATTGTAATATGTTCCCATTTCTATTCTGGAATTTCCAACGGTTGAAGTAATCCACTTGGTCTCTGATGTTATGCTTTTACTTTCTGACAGGTCAGACACTTGGCAACACATTCTGCAACATCACGTTTCAAATTTGGCCACCAAAAATATTGTCGAAGATCTTGGTACATTTTGGTACTACCAGGGTGAATCGAATATCGTGAACTATGAGCCTCGCTTAAAATATCTTCCTTAATCTCTTATACTGGCGGTACCCAAATTCTACTCTCAAATCTCAGAAATTCCTTCCTTATCCATCTTAAATCTCGGTTCGGTTCATTCAAATATCTTCTTTGTCACCTTTTTGCATTCATCATCCTGAAGCTGAGCCTCCTTCACTTTATCTAGTAAAGTTGTACCAGATTGCATCTGAAATAGCTTCTTATTAATCTCCATTGGATACTTTACTTCCAACTCCAATTTCTCCATTTCTATGATTAGCTCCTCCTGAGCAGTCAACATCATCAATTTCTCACGACCCTTTCTACTTAAGGCGTTGGCAACTACATTCGCCTTACCCGGATGGTATAAAATCTCACAGTCGTAATCCTTGATTAATTCCAACCATCTTCTCTGATGCATATTTAAGTCCTTCTGTATGAAAATATATTTCAGACTCTTGTGGTCCGTATATATCTCACACTTCTCCCCGTATAGATAGTGCCTCCAAATTTTTAAAGCAAATACAACTGCAGCTAACTCCAAATCATGGGTCGGATACCCCTTCTCGTAATCGTTCAATTGTCGTGATGCATACGCAATGACTTTACCATTTTACATTAGCACACAACTAAGTCCTTTATGCGACGCATCACTAAAAATAACAAAATTGTATGTATCATTCGGAAGAGATAACACAGGTGCCGTACTCAACCTCTTCTTTAATTCTTGAAAGCTCTCCTCACACTTCTCCGTCCAAACAAATTTCACAGCTTTTCGAGTTAAATTCGTTAACGGAGTTGCGATCTTGGAAAAATCTTGAATAAATCTTCTATAATATCCCGCCAATCCAAGAAAACTTCTTACTTCCGACGGCGTTCTCGGCTGATCCCAGTTAATCACGGCTTCTACTTTGGATTGATCTACCGAAATTTCGTTTTTATCAATCATGTGACCAAGAAATTGTACTCGCTCGATCCAGAATTCGCATTTCAAAAATTTAGCGTACAACTTCTCCCTTCTCAATCCTTCCAACGTTAACCTCAAATGTTCTTCGTGTTCTTCTTTGATTTTGGAATATACCAGAATGTCGTCTATAAATACCACCACGAATTCGTCCAAAAACGGCTTGAACACACCATTCATTAGTCCCATAAATGCTGCAGGAGCATTCGTTAGACCAAACGACATTACTAAAAATTCGTAGTGACTGTATCGCGTTCTGAACGCTGTCTTCGGTACATCCTCTGGCCTCACCTTCAGTTGGTGATAACCACTCCTCAAGTCTATCTTGAAAAAGTATCTTGCTCCCTTTAATTGATCAAACAGATCATCGATTCTTGGTAATAGATATCTATTCTTAATCGTGACCTTATTCAGTTCTCTGTAGTCAATGCAGAGCTGCATCGATCCGTCCTTCTTTTTCACAAACAACACCGACGCTCCCAACGGCGATACGCTCTGTTGAATGTACTTTTTGTCCAGCAATTCTTATAGTTGGACCATCAGTTCTTTCATCTCTATTGGTGCCATTCGGTATGGTGCCTTCGATATTGGAGCGGTTCCGGGCGCCAAATCGATCACGAAATCTACCTCTCTATCTGGTGGAAGTCCTGGCAAATCGTCTGGAAATACATCGATGAAGTCCCTCACAATCGGTATCTCTTCTACCTTCGAATTCTCTTTTCGACTGTCGACTTTGTAAGCTAGATATCCTACACAATCTCGTCTTAACAACCTCCTGGCCTGCATCATCGTCAGACAACTTGCTTGTCTAGGCGACTTGCTACCATAAAACACAACCTTTGACGAAGTCATAAGGTTAATACGCTTCTTCTGGCAGTCAATTACAGCCCTATAATTGGATAACCAATCCATACCCAAAATAACATCAAATTCCCCAAGTCGAATAGGGATAAGATCTACGTTCATGATATTACCCTTAATATCCACCCTACAGTTCTTAAACACGTACTTAACAGGAATTATCTCTCTACTCACAATTTCTATATTTATGGGATATTCCAACTCATCCATAAGCAAATCTAAACTATTAGCAAAGTCTTCGGATATAAAGGAACAAGTAGCACCCGAATCAAATAAAACATAAGCATTAATTTCATTGATCGGAATGATACCTGACACCACATCACGAGACTGGATTGCATCCTGCACTATCATATTGAAAGTTCTGGCGGTCGGTCGGTTTGTTGCAGGTGGTCCTGTGATGGTTAAGGTATTTCCACTACTATTTTCACGGTTACCTCCATGCACTGCTCCTCCTAAACCCTTCTTGGGGCAGTCTCTTGCTAGATGATCTTTAGAACCACAGTTAAAACAAGCACCCTTCTTTGGGTTTGGACAGTTTGGTGCTATGTGGCCTTCCTGACCACAATTGTAGCACACTCGCTTCCCTTTCATGCAAACTCCCAGATGAGCTTTTCTGCAGTTTGAGCACGCTTCAATTTTCTTCTTCTGCCCTCCTTGTTGACTTACAGCTGACGAGTTATCCATCCACTTCCTCTTCTAATTATGACTACCCCCAGTGTTACTCCCACCAGTCTTGTTATTTCCTTCACCTTCACTCTTCTTCTTCTTCTGCTCTTGATTGTACTTGGTCACCGCATCGCTTCCACCTTCAGCGAGGATGGCCTTTTCCCGTACTCCAGCAAATGTGTTTATCTGAAACATTGACACCTTACTATAAACCCATGCCAACTCATCGAATTTAGCTGCGTAATCAGGTACGCTCATGTTTCCCTGCTTCAGTTCCAAAAATTGAATCTCCATCTGATTCTGCGAACTAGTTGGGAAGTACATTTCGAAAAATATTTCTTTAAATCTCTCCCACGTAATTACACCTTCACCTCCTCGCACTTTGTTTGCTTGCCACCAGTAGCTAGCCTCAGACTTCAGCATAAACGTTGTGAAAGCGGTCTTCTGGTCTTCTCTAACCCTAGCAACGTCGAATACTTTCTCCATTTCCATGACCCACGTTTGAGCCTCGATTGGGTTCCTGGAACCTTTGAACTCTGGCGGTCCCACAGCCTTGAAGTCTTTAAACATTGTGTTTGGTGGAGCTTGAGGTTGATTGTTTATTGCTCCCATCAATAAGTTCACCAACTGTTGAACAAGATTAGCATTGGCGTTATTGTTATTATTGGTTGACTCTTCCTGAGCCGGTTGACGTTGTTGTCTTCTTCTTGGCGACATTTTCTGTTAAATACACGCTTATTAGAACTTTATTTATTTCTCTAAATAGTTAAGGCATTACTCAACAATTTAACATACTCATTTATCACATCATCTCAAACAACTTAATATATTTAATTCAACTCAAAGTTTTAACATCAAACTATAGCATAACTGCTATTTACATCAACTATCCTGGAATAAAGAATCCACAGGATTTAAAATATTAACATATTCCTTCGTTCATAAACACATCGGAATTTACATATAAAAACTAATTAAGTCTTTCACATAATTAAACGGATTCTAATCCTGTCTATCAAGGTCCTGAATAGCCTTGCCATGCTCCTCATCCATGATACGAGACATCGTCCTGCGATCCTGCATATACGACGAAAGTTCTTCGAACTGGATAGGGTATCTCAAAACTCGTTCTTGAGCCTCATCCATTGCATGATTAAGTGTGGAGTATGTCTCTTCAAGCTTTGCCTTCTTTGCACGACTATCATCTTCTGCACGATCAGCTCGACGTGATTCTCTTACCCAACCTTCCTCTACTATTTTCAGTCTTCCGGAGGTTTCTTTCAGTTCCTTTTTCAGCTTCTCTATCTCCTCGGTCTTATCTTCGGTTTGACCCTTCTCATGGACCAAATCCCATTCTACATTTTCCAATCGTGTGTGAAGACTCGAAATCTCCCTCTCTTTCTCCTCTAAAGTAGACTGCTGAATAGTCGCTCGCTCAGTCAATTCCTGAACCTCGTCTTGTAATTCCACGTTACGATCGTATAACGTGTCATACATCTCCGCATCAACGGTGTACCGTGGTAACTCCTCTTCTTCCTCTTCTTCATCAAACTCCTCCTCCGGATGCTCCTCAGGATCAGTCTCGGGCTCATGCTCCTGACCAACAACGGTGATCAATGGAGATGACTCCCTCTGAACTAATTGTTCCCTAACAACATGTACGTCTCGGGGCTCCTCCTCTGTAGGTACTATAGGTAATCGGGGTTCTTCCTCCCCAGCTTGACTAGCTTCTCCAACATTCGTCATCCTGACAACAAAATTTTAAGTTTTAGTTACTAAGTCGTACTAACGAGCACATAAATTAACATATAAACACATAATGTATTTTATTATCTTCAATGAATTATCAAAAATTCATTTCTTAAAACTCGATAAGAGTTTTTCTTTACTATCTTCTTTTTATAAGGCTACTACCTAAGGTTGTTCCCCCACCTAAGGTTCATAACCTACGGCTCTGATACCAACCTGTGACACTCCCAAATTCGGTACTTTCATTTCCACAGGATTTGGTGTTCACGATACAAATATCATCTATCTATCTACCCATAATAAATGCAAACCATGCAATAGATAGAAATAAAATCTTCTCCTTAAAAAGGATTACAACAATCGAATAATAGATACAATCCCAGGTTAACTAACCTTAAAACATCTGTGCAGAATTCTAAACAATAAGTCTTAAACAACAACATAACTCGAGTCTTAAACATAAATACATCATCAAATAAAATAACAGGTGTAAGACCCCACCTTTTATAAATAAAGATGAATTTTCTATAAATATCATTATGGAGTTAATTTGATATAATGTTATAGTTGTGGGTAATATTTATAAATTTTGCAAAGTACGCAAGTTGTTATATAATATTCGATTTGTCGGGGAATATTCGTTTTAGCAGGGAATATTCGTACAACGGCACAATCATTGGTGGACCCCACAACGGAATTATTGTCGGATTGAGAAAACGACAAAAATATTTTATTAAAAATAACGGCGAAAGTTTTACCATTGATACTGTTGAACTACTCGGTAGTAAAAGTACAGTAACATGTGTGGTTGCATAGTAGCACACGGTCTTGATTATTAATGCTTATGTGAGAAGTCACTCAGTTTGATTCAATTATTGTCAGTTAATAATATGAATTATTTAGTGATAATGAAGTTTTGTTTTATTCGTATTATTAACGTAATAAAACAGAAACATCTTTTTATATAAAAAAGAATACTTTATTAAAGTTATTCTATAAATAGAATATATTATATTTTATTTAAAAGATTTTTCTTTAAATATGGATCGTCAGATTAAAGTAATCAATCTGGACCGTTCATGGATTAGTTACTATGCATTCTATTTTTCTATAAATAGCAGTTCATTCCTTCATTGTTTCTTACGAATTCACTGAACTCTAGAGAGAAACTATAGAGAGAGAGAAGAAAAGTATTCTGTTACTTAATTACTTCCTTATTTCAGTTCTTCTTTAAAATGGTAAGGGGTGTTATTCTTTCTTATTCATGAAGAGAACTGTTGTTATTCCATTTCTTATTATTCTGTTGGAATAACCTGTATACGCGGTCTACCCTATACTTGGTGACATTCTTCTATTATTCTGTTGGAACATCTTGTCTGTGTGTTTTACACCGGACCTGGTTCCGTTTTTATTATTATTCTGTTGGAACATCATGTCTGTGTGTTTTACACCGGACCTGGTTCTATTTTTAATATTATTCTGTTGGAACATCCTGTCCGTGTATTTTACACCGGACCTGGTTCCATTATTTATTATTTTGTCAGAATATCCTGTCTGTGCGTTTATGCCGGACCTGGTTTCATTATTTATTATTCTGTTAGAATAACATGTCTGTGCGGTCTATCGCATGCCGGGTGATTTCTTTTGTTATTCCATTCTTATTATACTCAGTTGGTTAAGTTTTAACTTCTATATTCTATGAAATTAGTGGAATATCCTTGATAATTGCGTTTCATCTATTATCTTTTTATGAAAATATTCTTCTAAGCATTCTTGAATTTTACTCCACAAAGCAGTAACATGTTGACAGTTTGGACGTTGTTAATTCTTGGATAAATTAATTCTTGAACTTGTTTTATTAAATTCTTATATTATTGTCATCATCCTCATGTTTATAAAATGTTGAAAGTCATCTGTGGCCTGTAGTGCATAGATGGACTTGGTATGATTATGACCAGGGATTATTCGGTATAATCATGACCGTAATGTTACAAATGATGTGGTAAAAGTCCTCATTGGCCCGTAGTGCATTGATGGACAGTTGTTGGCATGATCATGACCATTAATGAATACACGAATATCCTTGGCCGTAGTGCAGGGGTGATTTGATGATGTGGATTATTTTATTAACCTGAGTCCCAGCGATAAGAGTGTTGAAAAACCTTTTAAATCATAGAAGATAATAGATTTTATTTTCTACTTGACTCTTTTAATGGATTGCTTGTTCCGCTGCGGTTAAACTTGATGTTCATTATATTTTATCAGTTTAACACTGTTGAAGGCTAATGATAATTTATTCTGCGTTATCTTAGTCATAATATTTCTTACTGGGCTAGTTGAGCTCACCCTTTCTTTCACTGTTCTCTTCAGGAAATGAGAATATAGCTGGGACGAGTCGGGAAACGGAGTGATGGACCAGATGATAGTATTAGTAGTCCTCACTATTCTATGTAATAGTGTGATAATAATTGTCATGAGGACTCCTTTTGAGTATGAATACTCTCTAAAAGATAATATTTGTATTCAAACTCACAGTTTATGTTTTGTCGTATTATACACGACAGTTGTATTAGTAAGTTGTATTTGTATTCTGTACCATGTATCTGACGACCCAAGATGGGTGATGTATACCTAATTTTGGGGGCGTCACAGTTGGTATCAGAGCTTAGGGATATGATCCCTGGCTAAGATGTGAGAATAGAACTAGGAGGGGAGAGACGGGAAATTCCTTCGCTAGTATGACCTACCTAAGTTTATGGTATTTAATTGGTCGGTCAGAATATAAGGATAATATACGACATATCAATTAACTTTTATTTTATGGCAGTATCTGAAAATGACATCTGAGAATGTTGAGAATAGCAATGGAGCACAGGCGACTGTTGATTCACCACATATCAATAATCAGGATAATGTGCATCAGGAAGGTGACAATCCTCATGCAAACAACAACACTGACCAGATGATGAATGATGGAATGTTCAGAAGCTTTATGCAGTTCATGCAACAGTTGGCGAGAGCGGCTCCTGTCCAAAATGTAGGTAAAAACATTGAAAACTCTCGGACGGTCACTGCTAAACAGTTCAAGGAGCTGGGACTACCAGAGTTTAAGGGAGAGCCAAAACCACTTATAGCGGAAACCTGGATAAAGCAGATCACCAAGATATTTGATGTCTTGGGATGCTCCGAGGAGCAAAAGGTTCCCTTTGCCGCCTTTATGTTGCGAGGAGAGGCAGATTACTGGTGGGAATCGATTAAGCGTACTCAACCTACCGCACTGAAGATGTCTTGGGAGAAGTTTCAAGAGCTGTTCAATGACAAATACTTTCCCGAAAGTGTTCGTCACATGAAGGAGGTGGATTTCATCAAATTAGAGCAGAATAATATGACCGTGTAGCAGTATGAGGCTAAATTTGCTGAGTTGTCCCGGTTTGCGTCCCACTTGGTGGATAATAAAGAGTGAATGACGCAAATATTTTTGCGAAGTTTGAAACCTGAGATACGTCAACATCTTATTTCTCATAAACTGTGTTTGTATTCAGATGTTTGTGAATAGGGCTCAGTTGGTGGAGCGCGATAACGAGTCAACGCAACCAAAAGAGAGCAGTCGGTAAAATGATAATATCAGTGAGAGCAGTCATCGAAGTGGTGACAATAAGCGTGGAGGGAATTAACAGGCCAGAAATGGTAACCACTTCGGTGGTAATCAGGACCAAAACAATAAGAATGGTCATTTCAAGAAGAGGAGATTCAACAATGATGGAAAGACGTCAGCACCAGCACCCGTTGTTAAGGAAGGAGAACGACCACCTATCATATGTTTCAAATGCGGAGGGGAGGGGCACATCAGTCCAAACTGTGCGATGCCGTCTAAAGCATGTTATAATTGTGGAAGAGAAGGTCATTTAGCTCGATTTTGTCGTTTACCAAAAACAAGTTCAGCCAAGATGGAGACACCAAAAGCCGTCCCAGAAAAGTCAAAACCGGTAGTGCAAGGGAGAGCGTTTGTTGTGACCTCCCAGAAAGTAAGGAACCCGAATGAGGTTATCACGGGTAAGCTTATCATAAACTCTAACGAAGTCTATACTTTATTTGATACCGGTTCTACCCATTCTTTTATTTCTCCTACTTGCGCTCATCGATTAAATTTGACTCCGGAGAAATTAGACTTTGATTTATCTGTTGAAACTCCATTGGGAGAAACCTTCATTACATCCATGGTTTATAAGTCTTGTTTGGTTCAAGTTGGTACCCACACATTACATGCCGATCTTATTTCATTAAAAATACTTGCATTTGACGTGATTCTAGGGATTGATTGGTTAATTACTTATCATGCAAAAATTGATTATTTTCGTAAGGTTGTTAGCTTTCATATTCCTAATCGACCTATTATGCGAATTCAAGCAACCAAACCATTAAAATCAATCGTTGTCATCTCAAGCCATAAAGCTATTCGTTTATTAAAAAATGGATGTCAAGCTTTCTTAGCTCATATCACGGATCTAAACAAAAATACGTCAGTTTTGAATGATATTTCTATTGTTAATAAATTCCCTGACGTATTCCCAGAAGAACTTCCTGGCCTACCCCCAGAGCGTGAAATTAAATTTTGTATCGACCTTGAACCCGGTACAAAACCCATTTCCAATAGCCGTGAAGATCATGAGCAACACTTGAGGCTGGTACTCCAAAAGCTTCGTGAATACAAGCTTTATGCCAAGTTGAAGAAATGCGAGTTCTGGCTGGAGGAGGTAGCATTCCTTGGGCACGTAGTATCAAGTCGTGGAATATCTGTTGACCCGACAAAGATTGAAGCTATTCAAAGATGGGAGCAACCTAAATCAGTGACCGAAGTACGTAGCTTTCTTGGTTTAGCTGGTTATTATCGGAGATTCGTGGAAGGATTTTCTCGAATCGCTACTCCATTAACTCAGCTGACTCGAAAAGATACAAAGTTCAGTTGGAGCGAAGAATGTGAGAAGAGTTTTCAAAAACTCAAGAGGAAACTCATTTCAGCACCTGTTCTAACAATACCATCTGGCTCGGAGGGATTTGTCATCTACAATGATGCTTCGAGCAAAGGGTTGGGATGCGTTCTCATGCAACATGGAAAAGTCATAGCCTATGCATCAAGACAACTCAAGGAATATGAGAGGAATTATCCTACTCATGATCTAGAGTTGGCAGCTGTTGTCTTTGCACTTAAAATTTGGAGGCATTACTTGTATAGGGAGAAGGTGGAGATATTTACGGATCATAAAAGCCTCAAATATTTCTTCACTCAAAAGGAACTCAACATGCGACAACGACGTTGGCTTGAACTGTTGAAAGATTATGGTCATACCATTCAATACCATCCTGAAAAAGCGAACGTGGTAGCTGACGCATTGAGTAGAAGATCATATGCAAGTACGAGTGCGATATTGTCATCATAAAGGCCCATTTTGTGTGACTGGCAAAGGATGGAGATAGAGTTAAAGACTCTAGGGACCCATGTGATGATGGCGAATATACGAGTAGAACCGACTTTAATAGACAAAGTTAAAGCTGCTCAAGCTACAGACCTGGAGCTGATGCGTATGAGGAAGAAAGTGCAAGAAGGTGCTATGCCGGAAGCAAGAATCGATGAAGAAGGAATACTTCGAATCAACTCCAGACTTTATGTTCCTAACAACTCTGATTTAAAGTATGAAATCATGATGGAGGCGCACAACACACCGTTTGCAATCCATCCTGGAAGTACCAAAATGTATAATGATCTTCGTCATACATTTTGGTGGAGCAATATGAAGCGAGAGATAGCGTTGTTTATCTCAAGGTGTCTAACTTGTCAACGAGTCAAAGCGGAGCATCAAGTACCAAAATGTAACAACCCCAAAATAGGTCTATTCCATCCAACCTATTATGAGTCGCCAAATACATGGTACAGAAAATACTACAACTTTATTACAACAATTGTCGTACAAAATACAACAACACATATGCTGTGAGTTTGGATACAAATATATACCAAATGTGACTCATGTTCCAACCGTGGACATCACCTCACAATGACACCTTACATAAAGGTATAGTCAAAAACTATTTTAAAAATTAGAATCTTTGGGAGGTGCTCAAGGAAACCTTCGTACATGGGAGGCCATGCGTCTAGGTTATGATAGATATCATATGGCCACAGAATTATCCTTGGTTGACCCAATAGACCCCAAAGAAAAATGAGAAGATTACTATCATATTCTTCCCAATGGTGAGTCTTCTCTTGACATATCATTATCTCTACTGTCTCTAATTGAGAATTATACTTCAAACAAACACCAAGATTATATAGGTAGTGCTCGTATATATACTCAGCAAGTGGATGAGCACATCTCTGTCTTATGATGACACGAGGTTGTATGTCGTTAGATATCTTGTATGATAGTGGCAAACCACCATTCCAACGTTGGGTACACCTTAACCTATTGGATTCACCAAATAAAACTACTAAGTGAACTTTTCTATACTGCTTCGGGAGAACATCCACAGCTAGAGACCACCGTTCTATTTTCCCGTTACCCTCGCTCGACCTAGCTACACTCTTATTACCTGAAAGGAATTGTGAAGCAAAAGGGTGAGCACAACTAGCTCAGTAAAGAATATCATGACTAAAGATAATTAAATTATCAATAGCCTTCATCAATAATAAATCAGAGATTTAGAACATATGGTAAATGATAAAAATTTCAACCATAGTTGCAGCGGAACGAGCAATCCATTAGAAGAGTCAAAAAGACTATAAAGTCTATTATCTTCTCCATGTTAAAAATCCACCAACAATGTTTTATCCCTGTAACATCAATCAACAATTCTGGTCCACAATCATATGAATAACTCATAATCATAACTGTAGTTGTAAATTCCTCTTCTCATCCAGGACGAAGATAATTTTCATCACCTATCTTTACCTGAAATATCAAAGATCATGGTTACACCAAATCACATTTCCTGTTCATAATCATACTAATAACTTCATCTTTGCACCACGGCCAAAGATATTTATTTGTATCACCAGTTAGTCATGTTCATCTCAACACCTGTTCATCTTTGCACTACTGGCCAAAGATATTCAATAACATGTCATCTTTGCACTACGGGCCAAAGATATTCATCAACAATTCATCTTTGTACTACAGGCCAAAGATATTCATCAATAATTCATCTTTGCATTACAGGCCAAAGATATTCATCAATAATTCATCTTTGCACTACAGGCCAAAGATATTCATCAATAGTTCATATTTGCACTACAGGCCAAATATGTTCATATCTCAAAGAAATATATAATCATTTCAGAATTTATATAAACAATAATTATAACCATGTTGATCAATTCACCTTTGCACTTAAGCTAAAGATATTCACTTATAAATTCAATGGCCATGATCATACCAGTCACCAATTCAACTTTGCACTACTGGCCAAAGAAAACCCATAGTCATGATCATATCAAAAATTTACCCATCTTTACACTCAAGTCAAATAGAAATATCATCATTAGGGTTATAAAAATATTATATATAATAGTAAAATCAATATAATCAAAACATCTAGATTTAATCTCAAGAGTAATATTCATAAATCAACTATAATTTGGTTAGAAAAAGAAACCAATTTTGTCGTGAATAGTAACTCATGAGTAGTAACTCGTGAATAGTAACTCATGAATAGTAACCTCGACACAAAAAGGTAGAAATTTTACAATAAAATTCATACCAATATTTCGATATAATGATATTGAAAGAATAACATTTCTTAAATTTATAAATAATTTATTTTAATTGTTTACACATTACTAAAATAATGCATTTAATCATTCTAAAATGTCAAAGTCATAAGATTTCATCACCAATAACCAAAACCCTCATCAAAAATCTGCATATACCTCATATAGGATTCTCAAGTTATAAAATCCCATTTTCCAATTTTCTTACTTCACATAACATATTTAATTCATTTACTCACAACTAGACCATTTTTCATAAAAAATACCAAATCAGTTCCAAAAATATTTCTTTTCTAGGATTTAGCATAATATAGTCCCATAGTGAACATATATTTTTCTCAGAATTTTTAAAAGTCATTTACTATTTTTCATATGGTCAAAACAGCCGAATATTTAGACATTTATCAAAAATTATACTTTTGTCCAAAAATTCTGAAATTTACAGAGTATACTCCTATCATATACATGTACTCCTAATAAAAATTTCATCAATTTTGAAGTTAACCACAAGGAGTTATAAGTGGTTACTTTTAAAATAGTCTTTTCTCATAAAATTCATAACTCTTAATCTATACATCCAAAAATCACAATTTTTGGACACAATCAAGAAAACTCATCAAAATATCGTTTCAAATTTTTCCAGAATTTTTGAAGGCCAGAAAAATTACGAAATTGAAAAACATAACAACCATTAAAATTCCTTACTATCCCTTACCTCAAAAGAGCAGTACTTCTGATAGGTATAAGGCTGAAGGAAACTTGCACTGATGAATAGAAACTCACAGAGTATCTAAATACTCACAAAATACACTCAATAATCTAGAGAGAAAAAGAGAGAAAGCTTATGTTTCTTGTGTGATTTTAAATTCTAACTTAGCCCTCAATTTATTGGAAAATGTTAGCACGCCGAAGCAGACTTAACCTGCAACCTGATGGCTTTACCTGCTACTATTTCCACCCACCATATTTGAATAAAAATCTCAGCACATTTCTTCACCAACCAAGAGTGGGGCCCACCAATTCTAGAATTTTCCATCAAAATGATAAACTCCAAAAATTCAACAATTTCTGAATCAGTCATCTCGTAAAATTCATAATAAATCATACGTTCATTTTTAACGGTTCAAAATTTGTGGACATATACTCAACTTATATATGTATAACATATCCAAAAATTACCACGATCCAACGGTCGGATTAAAAATTATAACCCCCGCAAAATATCTCAAAAACCCTGATTTTTAATACCTCCATTCCGACAAAAATACTGATAAAAACCTCAACATTAACTCCTTCATTTGTAACCATAAAAATATATCCCTCATTTATATCCACATAAAATAAATATTTTCTTATCATATGAATCAATAATTAATTATTCACAAATAATATTACAGAATCACATTTATGACAACCAGACCGTTCCCAGGAAAGAGGGGGCTTTCCAATAGAATCCTTACTGGCGCGTAATTAGGTGACCAAACCTCTCCTTAGACAGAACTTTCTAGACATTGCCAATAATGTTATCTAATAATATTATTCAAATAATATGAATTATTGATCTGATAATGGGAAATACTGTGCAGCGACAATTATTGAACAACAATAATATAAAATTTCAACGTAGCAATTATTGAATCAATAAAATAAAATATTGAACAGTAATTACTGTAACAATTATTGAGTAGTACCTTCTTACGTAAGAATCAATAATTTCAAAAATACTATGCAATACCGTGTGCTACTGTGCAATAACGCGTATTACTGTATTTTAACCACCGGGTATTCTAACAGTGTTAACGGTAACAACTACGACGTTATTTGTAAAAACTCAAATTTATCGTTTTCTTCACCTGACAGTTATTCTGTTATGGGGCCCATAAATGGTTGCGCCGTCATACGAATATTCCCCGACAGAAAGAATATTCCACGACCAAACGAATATTCCCCGACAACAATGAATATTTTATAACCACTAGTGTATTTTGAAAAAAAAAATTTATATATCAACCTTAACTTTAACATTTATCAATTTAATCATTTACTGAATAGTAATTATAAGAAAAATTGAATACTTTTATTTCATAAAATTCGGGGTCTTACAATCTCCCCTCCTTATGAAATTTCGTCCCCGAAATTTACGTACCTGATATTTCGAAGAGTTGAGAATACCTTGCTTCTATTTCAGATTCTATCTCTCAGATCATCATGATTTCTCCATTGCTCATCTCCCATGATAACTTCATTTGGGTTCCTCATTTGTTGGGAAGTCATGACAACCACCATCCCTCGAACTACTCGGCTTTGACTTATCTGGAGCAGCATTTGGCGTCATCATTACCGTTGGAATATACTTTTCTATAGGACATATTCCTCCCTCAACTGCCTCTTCGTACTCCTCATTCATGATCTGAATCATCAATCTTTGATCCATATCGGATTCAGGTTGACCACTATGTACAGGGTAATTCAAAACTCGATGTTAGATTCTCCCAATTGCTTTCCAAAAAGAGAAATTCATATCATCTATTTTAGCCTTCTTAGATCGAACATCTCTTTCCACAATATCCACGTGTCGTGCGGCTTTTGCCCATGCATCACTTATTCTCACTCGTTCAGTTTTTTCTTCTTTCAGCTCAGATTCCATTTTTATCATCTTATACTCTGCTAAAGAATGCTTCTGTTCAAGCATCACATATCGGGTAACACAAGCTTGAATTGTTGCATCCTTTTGTTCCACGACCGCCTGTCGTTCTTCTGCCTGCTCTTCTAACTCATGAATACGATTTTAAAATTCTACATTTTGATCATATAATACCTCTAATAAACTCTCCTTAGGTACTTCTTCTTCCTCTTCTTCCTCAGTCTCAGCTGTTACCTCTGCGACTATCTCGGGTGCAACTATCAATTCTTCACTCACCACATGGATATCTCTAATTCCTTCTTCGTCTGACATCACATTATCACGGTTAGTGATTAGAGGTATCCCCACAGTCTCATTCACTCCATTGTTAGCATTCTCAGCTGCCATTCTCAAATACTACCATAAAACAAGGGTTAATTAAACAAATTAACATATCACATAATATCTCGATATTATGACTGACCAACAAATAAGCTTAGGTAGGACACACTAGCGAAGGATTTACTCATCTCTCCCCTCCTAGTTGTATTCCCCAATCTCCGCCAGAGATCATATCCCTAAGCTCTGATACCAAATGTGATAACCCCAAAATAGGTCCATTCCATCCAACCTATTCTGAGTCGCCAAATACATGGTACAGAAAATACTACAACTTTATTACAACAATTGTCGTGCAAAATACAACAACACATATGCTGTGAGTTTGGATACAAATATATACCAAATGTGACTCATGTTCCAACCGTGGACATCACCTCACAATGACACCTTACATAAAGGTATAATCAAAAACTATTTTAAAAATTAGAATCTTTAGGAAGTGCTCAAAGAAACCTTCGTACATGGGAGACCATGCGTCTAGGTTATGATAGATATCATATGGCCATAGAATTATCCTTGGTTGACCCAATAGACCCCAAAGAAAAGCGAGAAGATTACTATCATATTCTTCCCAATGGTGAGTCTTCTCTTAACATATCATTATCTCTACTGTCTCTAATTGAGAATTATACTTCAAACAAACACCAAGATTATATAGGTAGTGCTCGTATATATACTCAGCAAGTGGATGAGCACATCCCTGTCTTATGATGACACGAGGTTGTATGTCGTTAGATATCTTGTATGATAGTGGCAAACCACCCTTCCAATGTTGGGTACACCTTACCCTATTGGATTCACCAAATAAAACTACTAAGTGAACTTTTCTATACTGCTTCGGGAGAACATCCACAGCTAGAGACCACCGTTCTATTTCTCCGTTACCCTCGCTCGACCCAGCTACACTCTTATTACCTGAAAGGAATTGTGAAGCAAAAGGGTGAGCACAACTAGCTCAGTAAAGAATATCATGACTAAAGATAATTAAATTATCAATAGCCTTCATCAATAATAAATCAGAGATTTAGAACATATGGTAAATGATGAAAATTTTAACCATAGTTGCAGCGGAACGAGCAATCCATTAGAAGAGTCAAATAGACTATAAAGTCTATTATCTTCTTCATGTTAAAAATCCACCAACAATGTTTTATCCCTGTAACATCAATCAACAATTCTGGTCCACAGTCATATGAATAACTCATAATCATAACTGTAGTTCTAAATTCCTCTTCTCATCCAGGACGAAGATAATTTTCATCACCTATCTTTACCTGAAATATCAAAGATCATGGTTACACCAAATCACATTTCCTGTTCATAATCATACTAATAACTTCATCTTTGCACCACGGCCAAAGATATTCATTTGTATCACCAGTTGGCCATGTTCATCTCAACACCTGTTCATCTTTGCACTACTGGCCAAAGATATTCAATAACATGTCATCTTTACACTACGGGCCAAAGATATTCATCAACAATTCATCTTTGTACTACAGGCCAAAGATATTCATCAATAATTCATCTTTACATTACAGGCCAAAGATATTCATCAATAATTCATCTTTGCACTACAGGCCAAAGATATTCATCAATAGTTCATATTTGCACTACAGGCCAAATATGTTCATATCTCAAAGAAATATATAATCATTTCAGAATTTATATAAACAATAATTATAACCATGATGATCAATTCACCTTTGCACTTAAGCTAAAGATATTCACTTATAAATTCAATAGCCATGATCATACCAGTTACCAATTCAACTTTGCACTACTGGCCAAAGAGAACCTATAGTCATGATCATACCAAAAATTTACTCATCTTTACACTCAAGTCAAATAGAAATATCATCATTAGGGTTATAAAAATATTATATATAATAGTAAAATCAATATAATCAAAACATCTAGATTTAATCTCAAGAGTAATATTCATAAATCAACTATAATTTGGTTAGAAAAAGAAACTAATTTTGTCGTGAATAGTAACTCATGAGTAGTAACTCGTGAATAGTAACTCATGAATAGTAACCCCGACACAAAAAGGTAGAAATTTTATAATAAAATCCATACCAATATTTTGATATAATGATATTGAAAGAATAACATTTCTTAAATTTATAAACAATTTATTTTAATTGTTTACACATTACTAAAATAATGTATTTAATCATTCCAAAATGCCAAAGTCATAAGATTTCATCACGAATAACCAAAACCCTCATCAAAAATCTGCATATACCTCATATAGGATTCTCAAGTTGTAAAATCCCATTTTCCAATTTTCTTACTTCACATAACATATTTAATTCATTTACTCACAACTAGACTATTTTCATGAAAAATATCAAATCAGTTTCAAAAATATTTCTTTTCTGAGATTTAGCATAATATAGTCCCATAGTAAACATATATTTTTCTCAGAAAAAGTCATTTACTATTTTTCATATGGTCAAAATAGCCGAATATTTAGACATTTATCAAAAATTGTACTTTTGTCCAAAAATTCTGAAATTTACAGAGTATACTCCTATCATATACATGTACTCCCAATAAAAATTTCATCAATTTTGAAGTTAACCACAAGGAGTTATAAGCGGTTACTTTTAAAATAGTCTTTTCTCATAAAATTCATAACTCTTAATCTATACATCCAAAAATCACAATTTTTGGACACAATCAAGAAAACTCATCAAAATATCGTTTCAAATTTTTCCAGAATTTTTGAAGGTCAGAAAAATTACGAAACTGAAAAACATAACAACCATTAAAATTCCTTACTATCCCTTACCTCAAAAGAGCAGTACTTCTGATAGGTATAAGGCTGAAGGAAACTTGCACTGATGAATAGAAACTCACAGAGTATCTAAATACTCACAAAATACACTCAATAATCTAGAGAAAAAAAGAGAGAAAGCTTATGTTTCTTGTGTGATTTTAAATCCTAACTTAGCCCTCTATTTATAGGAAAATGTTAGCACGCCGAAGCAGACTTAACCTGCAACTTGATGACTTTACCTGCTACTATTTCCACCCACCACATTTGAATAAAAATCTCAACACATTTCTTCACCAACTAAGAGTGGGGCCCACCAATTCTAGAATTTTCCATCAAAATGATAAACTCTGAAAATTTAACAATTTTTGAACCAGTCATCTCGTAAAATTCATAATAAATCATACGTTCATTTTTAACGGTTCAAAATTTGTGGACAT
Source organism: Panax notoginseng (assembly GCA_016801055.1). Taxonomy (NCBI): domain Eukaryota; kingdom Viridiplantae; phylum Streptophyta; class Magnoliopsida; order Apiales; family Araliaceae; genus Panax; species Panax notoginseng. The sequence goes on from CM029023.1 coordinate 133,767,087, forward strand.
ATACTCAATTTATATATGTATAACATATCCAAAAATTACCACGATCCAACGGTCGGATTAAAAATTATAACCCCCGCAAAATATCTCAAAAACCCTAATTTTTAATACCTCCATTCCGACAAAAGTACTGATAAAAACCTCAACATTAACTCCTTCATTTGTAACCATAAAAATATATCCCTCATTTATATCCACATAAAATAAATATTTTCTTATCATATGAATCAATAATTAATTATTCACAAATAATATTACAGAATCACATTTATGACAACCAGACCGTTCCCAGGAAAGAGGGGGCTTTCCAATAAGAATTTCTCCTTACTGGCGCGTAATTAGGTGACCAAACCTCTCCTTAGACAGAACTTTCTAGACATTGCCAATAATGTTATCTAATAATATTATTCAAATAATATGAATTATTGATCTGATAATGGGAAATACTGTGCAGCGATAATTATTGAACAACAATAATATAAAATTTCAACGTAGCAATTATTGAATCAATAAAATAAAATATAGAATAGTAATTACTGTAACAATTATTGAGTAGTGTCTTCTTACGTAAGAATCAATAATTTCAAAAATACTATGCAATACCGTGTGCTACTGTGCAATAACGCGTATTACTGTATTTTAACCACCGAGTATTCCAACAGTGTTAACGGTAACAACTACGCCGTTATTTGTAAAAACTCAAATTTGTCGTTTTCTTCACCCGACAGTTATTCTGTTATGGGGCCCACAAATGGCTGCACCGTCGTACGAATATTCCCCGACAGAAAGAATATTCCACGACCAAACGAATATTCCCCGACAACAATGAATTTTTTATAACCACTTGTGTATTTTGAAAAAAAAAATTCATATATCACCCTTTACTTTAACATTTATCAATTTAACCATTTACTGAATAGTAATAATAAAAAAAATTGAATACTTTTATTTCATAAAATTCGGGGTCTTACACAAAAGGTCCATTGCAACCACTTGAAATTCCAGAATGAAAGTGGGAGTGTAACGACCCCAAAAAAAAACGAGAAGATTACTATCATATTCTTCCCAATGGTGAGTCTTCTCTTGACTTATCATTATCTCCACTGTCTCTAATTGAGAATTATACTTCAAACAAACACCAAGATTATATAGGTAGTGCCCATAGATATACTCAGCAAGTGGATGAGCACAACCCTGTCTTATGATGACACGAGGTTGTATGTCATTAGACATCTTGTATGATAGTGACAAAACACCCTTCCAACGTTGGGTTCGCCTCACCCTATTTTCTTCACCAAATATAACTACTAAATGATGACCACCGTTCTATTCCCTTGTTACCCCCGCTCGACCCAGCTACACTCTTATTACCTGAAAGGAATTGTGAAGCAAAAGGGTGAGCACAACTAGCTCAGTAAAGAATATCATGACTAAAGATAATTCAATTATCAATAGCCTTCATCAACAATAAATCAGAGATTTAGAACATATGGTAAATGATAAAAATTTCAACCATAGTTGCAGCGGAACGAGCAATCCATTAGAAGAGTCAAATAGACTATAAAGTCTATTATCTTCTCCATGTTAAAAATCCACCAATAATATTTTATCCATGTAACATCACTCAACAGTTCCTTTCCACAATCATATGAATAACTCATAATCATAATTGTGACTATAAATTTTTCTTCGCACCCAGGACGAAGAATATTTTCATCACCTGTCTTTACCTGAAACATCAAAGATCATGGTTATACCAAATCACAGTTCCTGTTTATAATCATACTAACAAATCCATCTTTGCACTACGGGCCAAAGATATTCATCAACAAACCATCTTTGCACTACGGGCCAAAGATATTCAACAACAGTTCATCTTTGCACTACAGGCCAAAGATATTCAACAACAGTTCATCTTTGCACTACATGCCAAAGATATTCATCAACAATTCATATTTGCACTACAGGCCAAATATATTCATATCTCAAAGAAATATATAATCATTTCAGAATTTATATAAACAATAATTATAACCATGTTGATCAATTCACCTTTGCACTTAAAGCTTAAGATATTCAATTATAAATTCAATGGTCATGATCATACCAGTCACAATTCAACTTTGCACTACAGGCCAAAGAGAACCCTAGTCATGATCATACCAATAATCTACCCATCTTTACACTCCAGTGAAAGAGAATTTCAACATCAGGGTTATAAAAATGTTATATATGATGATAAAAATAATATGATCAACATATAGTTTTAATCTCAAGAGTAATATTCGTAATTCATGAATAGTAAATCGTGAATAGTAACTCATGAATAGTAACCCCGACACAAAAGATAGAAATTCCACAATAAAATCCATACCAGTATTTCGGTATAATGATATTGAAAGAATAATATTTCTTAAGCATATAAACAATTTATTTAAATTGTTTACACTTTACTAATTAATGCATTTAATCATCACAAAATACCAACTCTTAAGATTTCATCATCAATAACCAAAACCCTCATCAAAAATCTGCATATACCTCATATATAGGATTCTCAAGCCATAAAATCCTATTTTCCAATTTTCTTACTTCACATAACATATTTAATTCATTTTCTCATAACTAGACTATTTTCATGAAAAATACCAAATCCGTTTCAAAAATATTTCTTTTCTGAAATTTAGCATAATATAGTCCCATAGTGAACATATATTTTTCTCAGAATTTTTAAAAGTCATTTACTGTTTTTCATATGGCCAAAATAGCCGAATATTTAGACATTTATCAAAAATTGTACTTTTGTCTAAAAATTCTGAAATTTACAGAGTATACTTCTATCATATACATGTACTCCCAATAAAAATTTCATCAATTTTGGAGTTAACCACAAGAAATTATAAGCAGTTACTTTTAAAATAGTCTTTTCTCATAAAATTCATAACTCTCAATCTATACATCCAAAAATCACTATTTTTGGACACAATCAATAAAACTCATCAAAATATCATTTCAAATTTTTCCAGAATTTTTAAAGATCAGAAAAATTACGAAACTGAAAATCATAACAACCCTTAAAATCCCTTAATATCCCTTACAATCCCTTACAATCCCTTACCTCAAAAGAGCAGTACTTCTGATCGGTATAAGGCTGAAGGAAACTTGCACTGATGAATAGCAACTCACCAAGTATCTAAATACTCACAAAATACACTCAATAATCTAGAGAGAGAAAGAGAGAAAACTTATGTTTCTGGTGTGATTTTCAATTCTAACTTAGCCCTCTATTTATAGAAAAATTTTGGTAGGTTTGACCTGCAACCTGATGGCTTTACCTGCTACTATTCCCACCCACCACATTTGAAATATAATTCAGCATATTTCTTCACCAACCACAAGTGGGGCCCACCAATTCTAGAATTTTTCACCAAAATGATAAACTCCGAAAATTCAACAATTTCTGAACCAGTCATCTCGTAAAATTCATAATAAATCATACGTTCATTTTTAACGGTTCAAAATTTGTGGACATATACTCAACTTATATATGTATAACATATCCAAATATTACCACGATCCAACGGTCGGATTAAAAATTATAACCCCCGCAAAATATCTCAAAAACCCTGATTTTTAATACCTCCATTCCGACAAAAATACTGATAAAAACCTCAACATTAACTCCTTCATTTTTAACCACAAAAATATATCCCTCATTTATATCCACATAATATAAATATTTCCTTATCATATGAATCAATAATTAATTATTTACAAATAATATTACAGAATCACATTTATGACAACCAGGCCGTTCCCAGGAAAGAGGGGGCTTTCCAATAAGAATTTCTCCTTACTGGCGCGCAATTAGGTGACCAAACCTCTCCTTAGACAGAATTTTCTAGACATTGCCAATAATGTTATCTAATAATATTATTCAAATAATATGAATTATTGATCTGATAATAGAAAATACTGTGCAGCAACAATTATTGAAACAACAATAATATAAAATATCAACGCAGCAATTATTGAATCAAGAAAATAAAATATTGAACAGTAATTACTGTAACAATTATTGAGTAGTGCCTTCTTACGTAAGAATCAATAATTTCAAAAATACTATGCAATACCGTGTGCTACTGTGCAATAACGCGTATTACTGTATTTTAACCACCGAGTATTCTAACAGTGTTAACGGTAACATCTACGCCGTTATTTGTAAAAACTCAAATTTGTCGTTTTCCTTCACCCGACAGTTATTCGTTATGGGGCCCACAAATAGCTGCGCCGTCGTACGAATATTCTCCGACAGAAAGAATATTCCACGACCAAACGAATATTCCCCGACAACAATGATTATTTTATAACCACTTGCTTATTTTGAAAAAAAATTCATATTTCACCCATAACTTTAAACTTTTATCAATTTAACCATTTACTGAATAGTAATTATAAGAAAAATTGCATACTTTTATTTCATAAAATTCGGGGTCTTACAATCTCCCCTCCTTATGAAATTTCGTCCCCGAAATTTACGTACCTGGTATTTCAAAGAGTTGAGAATACCTTCCTTTCATTTCAAATTCCATCTTCCCTGTCATCATAATTTCTCCATTGCTCATCTCCTGTATTTCAAATATCATTCTAGAATACAGCTTCAAAACAAGGGTTAATTGAACAAATTAACATATCACATAATATCTCGATATTATGACTGACCAACAAATAAGCTTAGGTAGGACACACTAGCGAAGGATTTACGCATCTCTCCCCTCCTAGTTATATTCCCCGATCTCCGCCAGAGATCATATCCCTAAGCTCTGATACCAAATGTAACGACCCCAAAAAAAAACGAGAAGATTACTATCATATTCTTCCCAATGGTGAGTCTTCTCTTGACTTATCATTATCTCCACTGTCTCTAATTGAGAATTATACTTCAAACAAACACCAAGATTATATAGGTAGTGCCCATAGATATACTCAGCAAGTGGATGAGCACAACCCTGTCTTATGATGACATGAGGTTGTATGTCATTAGACATCTTGTATGATAGTGACAAAACACCCTTCCAACGTTGGGTTCGCCTCACCCTATTTTCTTCACCAAATATAACTACTAAATGATGACCACCGTTCTATTCCCTTGTTACCCCCGCTCGACCCAGCTACACTCTTATTACCTGAAAGGAATTGTGAAGCAAAAGGGTGAGCACAACTAGCTCAGTAAAGAATATCATGACTAAAGATAATTCAATTATCAATAGCCTTCATCAACAATAAATCAGAGATTTAGAACATATGGTAAATGATAAAAATTTCAACCATAGTTGCAGCGGAACGAGCAATCCATTAGAAGAGTCAAATAGACTATAAAGTCTATTATCTTCTCCATGTTAAAAATCCACCAATAATATTTTATCCATGTAACATCACTCAACAGTTCCTTTCCACAATCATATGAATAACTCATAATCATAATTGTGACTATAAATTTTTCTTCGCACCCAGGACGAAGAATATTTTCATCACCTGTCTTTACCTGAAACATCAAAGATCATGGTTATACCAAATCACAGTTCCTGTTTATAATCATACTAACAAATCCATCTTTGCACTACGGGCCAAAGATATTCATCAACAAACCATCTTTACACTACGGGCCAAAGATATTCAACAACAGTTCATCTTTGCACTACAGGCCAAAGATATTCAACAACAGTTCATCTTTGCACTACATGCCAAAGATATTCATCAACAATTCATATTTGCACTACAGGCCAAATATATTCATATCTCAAAGAAATATATAATCATTTCAGAATTTATATAAACAATAATTATAACCATGTTGATCAATTCACCTTTGCACTTAAGCTTAAGATATTCAATTATAAATTCAATGGTCATGATCATACCAGTCACAATTCAACTTTGCACTACAGGCCAAAGAGAACCCTAGTCATGATCATACCAATAATCTACCCATCTTTACACTCCAGTGAAAGAGAATTTCAACATCAGGGTTATAAAAATGTTATATATGATGATAAAAATAATATGATCAACATATAGTTTTAATCTCAAGAGTAATATTCGTAATTCATGAATAGTAAATCGTGAATAGTAACTCATGAATAGTAACCCCGACACAAAAGATAGAAATTCCACAATAAAATCCATACCAGTATTTCGGTATAATGATATTGAAAGAATAATATTTCTTAAGCATATAAACAATTTATTTAAATTGTTTACACTTTACTAATTAATGCATTTAATCATCACAAAATACCAACTCTTAAGATTTCATCATCAATAACCAAAACCCTCATCAAAAATCTGCATATACCTCATATATAGGATTCTCAAGCCATAAAATCCTATTTTTCAATTTTCTTACTTCACATAACATATTTAATTCATTTTCTCATAACTAGACTATTTTCATGAAAAATACCAAATCCGTTTCAAAAATATTTCTTTTCTGGAATTTAGCATAATATAGTCCCATAGTGAACATATATTTTTCTCAGAATTTTTAAAAGTCATTTACTGTTTTTCATATGGCCAAAATAGCCGAATATTTAGACATTTATCAAAAATTGTACTTTTGTCTAAAAATTCTGAAATTTACAGAGTATACTTCTATCATATACATGTACTCCCAATAAAAATTTCATCAATTTTGGAGTTAACCACAAGAAATTATAAGCAGTTACTTTTAAAATAGTCTTTTCTCATAAAATTCATAACTCTCAATCTATACATCCAAAAATCACTATTTTTGGACACAATCAATAAAACTCATCAAAATATCATTTCAAATTTTTCCAGAATTTTTAAAGATCAGAAAAATTACGAAACTGAAAATCATAACAACCCTTAAAATCCCTTAATATCCCTTACAATCCCTTACAATCCCTTACCTCAAAAGAGCAGTACTTCTGATCGGTATAAGGCTGAAGGAAACTTGCACTGATGAATAGCAACTCACCAAGTATCTAAATACTCACAAAATACACTCAATAATCTAGAGAGAGAAAGAGAGAAAACTTATGTTTCTGGTGTGATTTTCAATTCTAACTTAGCCCTCTATTTATAGAAAAATTTTGGTAGGTTTGACCTGCAACCTGATGGCTTTACCTGCTACTATTCCCACCCACCACATTTGAAATATAATTCAGCATATTTCTTCACCAACCACAAGTGGGGCCCACCAATTCTAGAATTTTTCACCAAAATGATAAACTCCGAAAATTCAACAATTTCTGAACCAGTCATCTCGTAAAATTCATAATAAATCATACGTTCATTTTTAACGGTTCAAAATTTGTGGACATATACTCAACTTATATATGTATAACATATCCAAATATTACCACGATCCAACGGTCGGATTAAAAATTATAACCCCCGCAAAATATCTCAAAAACCCTGATTTTTAATACCTCCATTCCGACAAAAATACTGATAAAAACCTCAACATTAACTCCTTCATTTTTAACCACAAAAATATATCCCTCATTTATATCCACATAATATAAATATTTCCTTATCATATGAATCAATAATTAATTATTTACAAATAATATTACAGAATCACATTTATGACAACCAGGCCGTTCCCAGGAAAGAGGGGGCTTTCCAATAAGAATTTCTCCTTACTGGCGCGCAATTAGGTGACCAAACCTCTCCTTAGACAGAATTTTCTAGACATTGCCAATAATGTTATCTAATAATATTATTCAAATAATATGAATTATTGATCTGATAATAGAAAATACTGTGCAGCAACAATTATTGAAACAACAATAATATAAAATATCAACGCAGCAATTATTGAATCAAGAAAATAAAATATTGAACAGTAATTACTGTAACAATTATTGAGTAGTGCCTTCTTACGTAAGAATCAATAATTTCAAAAATACTATGCAATACCGTGTGCTACTGTGCAATAACGCGTATTACTGTATTTTAACCACCGAGTATTCTAACAGTGTTAACGGTAACATCTACGCCGTTATTTGTAAAAACTCAAATTTGTCGTTTTCCTTCACCCGACAGTTATTCGTTATGGGGCCCACAAATAGCTGCGCCGTCGTACGAATATTCTCCGACAGAAAGAATATTCCACGACCAAACGAATATTCCCCGACAACAATGATTATTTTATAACCACTTGCTTATTTTGAAAAAAAATTCATATTTCACCCATAACTTTAAACTTTTATCAATTTAACCATTTACTGAATAGTAATTATAAGAAAAATTGCATACTTTTATTTCATAAAATTCGGGGTCTTACAGGGAGCACATTACCATGGATTTCGTTACCGGTCTTCCTAAGGTTTCTCAAGGTATAGATGCGATTTGGGTCATTGTTGATAGATTGACCAAGTCTGCTCATTTCTTACCGATACGAGAAATTTATACACTTGAACGTCTTGCTCGTATGTACATAAACGAGATTGTAAGACTGCATGGTATGCCAGTATCCATAGTTTCTGATCGAGACCCAAGATTCACTTCACGATTTTGGGTTAGTTTACAAAAAGCTATGGGCACGGATTTACGATATAGTTCGTCATATCATCCTCAGACGGATGGACAATCAGAGAGGACTATTCAAACTCTAGAAGATTTATTAAGACTCTGTGTCCTTAACTTCAAGGGAAGTTGGGACAAGTTCTTACCATTGGTGGAGTTTTCGTACAACAACAGTTATCAAGCAAGTATTGGCATGTCTCCATTCGAAGCATTGTATGGAAGAAAATGTCGTTCTCTAGTATGCTGGGATGAGGTGGGTGAAGCAACGTTGTTGGGACCGGAGTTGGTACGTATGACTACAGAAAAGATTCAAACGATCCGACAACGTATAAAAATCTCACAAGATCGACAAAAGAGTTATGCTGATCTTCATCGAAAGGACGTGGAATTTGATTTAGGAGATCATGTGTTCTTACGTGTTGCTCCATGGAAAGGAGTTACGAGATTTGAAAAGAGAGGAAAGCTCAATCCTCGATTCATCGGTCCATTTTTAATCCTCGATCGAGTAGGAACTGTGGCTTATAGACTCGCTTTACCGCCAAGTATGTCTCGTGTTCATAACGTTTTTCACATATCCATGTTACGTAAATATGTGGAAGACCCGAACCACATTATTGAGTTAGAATCGGACGAAATAGCAGAAGATTTGACGTATGAAGAAGTTCCTGTTCAAATCTTGGATAAGAAGGAACATATTCTACGCTCCAAGGTTATACCTCAAGTCAAAGTTTTGTGGAGAAACCACGATGTTGAGGAAATGACTTGGGAGTTAGAATCTGAAATGAAATCAAGGTATCCTTGCCTCTTCGACATACCAGGTACGTACCCTAATTTCGAGGGCGAAATTTCAAAAGAAGGGGAGGTTGTAAGACCCCAACTTTTATAAATAAAGATGAATTTTCTATAAATATCATTATGGAGTTAATTTGATATAATGTTATAGTTGTGGGTAATATTTATAAATTTTACAAAGTACGCAAGTTGTTATATAATATTCGATTTGTCGGGGAATATTCGTTTTAGCAGGGAATATTCGTACAACAGCATAATCATTGGTGGACACCACAACGAAATTATTGTCGGATTGAAAAAACGATAAAAATATTTTATTAAAAATAACGGCGGAAGTTTTACCATTGATACTGTTGAACTACTCGGTAGTACAAGTACAGTAACATGTGTGGTTGAATAGTAGCACACGGTATTGATTATTAATGCTTATGTGAGAAGTCACTCAGTTTGATTCAATTATTGTCAGTTAATAATATGAATTATTTAGTGATAATGAAGTTTTGTTTTATTCGTATTATTAACGTAATAAAATAGAAACATCTTTTTATATAAAACAGAATACTTTATTAAAGTTATTCTATAAATAGAATATATTATATTTTATTTAAAAGATTTTTTTTAAATATGGACCGTCAGATTAAAGTAATCAATCTGGACCGTTCATGGATTAGTTACTATGCATTCTATTTTTCTATAAATAGCAGCTCATTCCTTCATTATTTCTTACGAATTCACTGAACTCTAGAGAGAGAAACTATAGAGAGAAACTATAGAGAGAGAGAAGAAAAGTATTCTGCTACTTAATTACTTTCTTATTTCAGTTCTTCTTTAAAACGGTAAGGGGTGTTATTCTTTCTTATTCATGAAGAGAACTGTTATTCCATTTCTTATTATTCTGTTGGAATAACCTGTATAGGCGGTCTACCCTATACTTGGTGACATTCTTCTATTATTCTGTTGGAACATCCTGTCTGTGTGTTTTACACTGGACCTGGTTCCGTTTTTATTATTATTCTGTTGGAACATCCTGTCTGTGTGTTTTACACCGGACCTGGTTCCGTTTTTATTATTATTCTGTTGGAACATTCTGTCTGTGTGTTTTACTCCGGACCTGGTTCCATTATTTATTATTTTGTCGGAATATCCTGTCTGTGCGTTTACGCCGGACCTGGTTCCATTACTTATTATTCTGTTAGAATAACCTGTCTGTGCGGTCTATCGCATGCCGGGTGATTTCTTTTGTTATTTCATTCTTATTATACTCAGTTGGTTAAGTTTTAACTTCTATATTCCATAAAATTAGTGGAATATCCTTGATAATTGTGTTTCATCCAGTATCTTTTCATGAAAATATTCTTCTAAGCATTCTTGAATTTTACTCCACAAAGCAGTAACATGTTGACAGTTTGGACGTTGTTAATTCTTGGATAAATTAATTCTTGAACTTGTTTTATTGAATTCTTATATTATTGTCATCATCCTCATGTTTATAAAATGTTGAAAGTCATCTGTGGCCTGTAGTGCATAGATGGACTTGGTATGATTATGACCAGGGATTATTCGGTATAATCATGACCGTAATGTTACAAATGATGTGGTAAAAGTCCTCATTGGCCCGTAGTGCATTGATGGACAGTTGTTGGCATGATCATGACCATTAATGAATACACGAATATCCTTGGCTGTAGTGCAGGGGTGATTTGATGATGTGGATTATTTTATTAACCTGAGTCCCAGCGATAACAGTGTTGAAAAACCTTTTAAATCATAGAAGATAATAGATTTTATTTTCTACTTGACTCTTTTAATGGATTGCTTGTTCCGCTGCGGTTAAACTTGATGTTCGTTATGTTTTATCAGTTTAACACTGTTGAAGTCTAATGATAATTTATTTTGCGTTATCTTAGTCATAATATTTCTTACTGGGCTAGTTGAGCTCACCCTTTCTTTCACTGTTCTCTTCAGGAAATGAGAATATAGCTGGGACGAGTCGGGAAACGGAGTGATGGACTAGATGATAGTATTAGTAGTCCTCACTATTCTATGTAATAGTGTGATAATAATTGTCATAAGGACTCCTTTTGAGTATGAATACTCTCTAAAAGATAATATTTGTATTCAAACTCACAGTTTATATTTTGTCGTATTATACACGACAGTTGTATTTGTATTCTGTACCATGTATCTGACGACCCAAGATGGGTGATGTATACCTAATTTTGGGGGCGTCACAACAGGTCTTCGTCATTTGCTAACTTTACCCTTGCCTTTACTAGTGGAAGGTTCATCAGTTCTTTCGTTCTTAACTGCAATGTTATTATTAAGCAAGAGTGAGCACAAATGCCCACAAGTATAAAAATGAAATAACAGTATAATAACATGCGAATAAATCAAAGACATCTGAATAAAAACTCAACTTTTGAATCAAGAGTGAATAACAAGAATCAAAAGAATTCTGAGGGTCATACAACCTTGAACTATGTCCTAGGTTAACAAGGGTTATACTTGAAACCTTTAACAGTCATAAGACTATGGACCTTCTTCTCGTACTTAGGGGGATCATCCCTTAGTACCATACTGTGCACAATATCGTAACGCTAAAGCGTAAATAATCCCCTATACAGGGTTGTTCATCTCAGTTTGACATTCGAGTCCGCACCAAAGGAAGTTTGGTTTGGATAATTCATCAAGGGTTCTGAAATTTAGAACGCTCATCAACTGTGGACTAGTTGAATCATTAAGATTTCACTAGTCTAATAAGGTTCAATAATAATGATATTCGATTTGAATAATAATCTCAAGAAGTATACAATAGAACAATTATTGTATAACTAAATCATACTTTGAAAAGATAATCAATCTTTAATATAACATTTGAACTTGAATAATAGTAATGATAATTTATTCAAGGTAAATAATAAGCTTGAACAACAATGACAAGTAGAGTTAGGGAACTTGCTCAAATTTAAGAGTTTAAGTTTAGGAAACTTGCCTCGTGCGTAGATTGCACTTTAACTAAGCACGTTCTTTGATTTAAATCCTATATACCATTCACATTTACAATACCAGTTAATTATAACTTAACTAATCAACATAAACCCATTCTCTTTGTCTACTTTGATTATTGACTATACTTAATCAATTTACCACTTTGTCACATAATTTGTACTTCATGAATTATCAAGCTAATTATGTATTTAATAATTCAATTCACATGTAATTATGTTATTTATATGTTAAATATTTATTTTAACATCACATTATACCTCTAACATATTTACATGTTTATTACATTAAGTTACTAACACATTGCTAGACTTAACATAAAAAAAAATAACAAATTCTGAATTTTCTGGAGAGTGGCGCTACGGCGCCACTGTTATACTTGATCTTCGCGCTGCGGCGCGATGGCGCTGTGGCCGAACACTTGGCGCTGCGGTGCGGGACTTCAGTTCTGGAGTTGGCGCCGCGGCGCGAGACTCCAGATTTCGATTCCCAGTTCGCGAAAAACACAGAGTTCAGCGAAAAGGACACCAAATAATCATTAATCTCACTAATTTAACATACCCACATGTTAATATTCACATATAATCATTACCCAACATCTGTAAAGTAATTTTAACTCATTAAAACACATAATCACAGAATTAAAACATAAAAATTTCCACTGTTCTTGATATTCTTGAAGTATTGAACATAAATTCCTAAAATTCAACGCCACGGATTCGTTATAAAGCCAAATCCGTTCATTTAAGGTTTGGTCTCTTCGTATTAACATGCACAATAATATACGAGTGTAAAATCTACGGAAACATTTATGTTTGACATACTAAAATCACGTATAAGGCCATAAGGCCAAAAACCCAAACTCTGTATATTTTTGAAATAGCAAGTCATCAGATTACGAAACTTAAGATATGGAATCATACAATATATATATATATATATATATATATATATATATATATATATATATATATATAGGGATATGATCCATAACAAGTATTTGCTAGGGATCAAAATTGGGCAAATAGCATCATATCCGTCCATTCCATACATTAAGGGCGCAGATTAAAAATTAATTATAGCCTTACGCCAGTTCGTCTAGCGTACACTTAAAATATATGTAACCCATACGCTAGTTGAACTAGCGTAACTGAGAAAAAAGATTTTCAGACTAAATTGCCCCAATTTGCAACAGTCAATGCGTATGGGCCATTGGTAAGCCAACTGGCGTAACAAATGCTATAACAATCTTAGCAAGAGTCCAAATTTTTAAAATTCCATATCAACTTGGAATTTCTATAACAATCCATTATCAGATCAACTAGGAAGGCAAGAAACCAAATCAGAGAAGGAAATAACATATGGGATAGTTTTCAAGCTAAAATAAAAAAAAATGAAAAACACGAAATATCAATAGTAAAAAAATACAAACCTTATATTTATCTGAAAGCCACATTTACATTTATCTTGTAATACGACAGTATAACCATTTGCATTCCATTACTCACCAACCTTGTTCCTAAATCTAGAACCTTAACTTAAAATCTTTTATCACTGGAAACCTTAAAAAGCTACAATAGTTAACTACATGTTAATTAAATCCTGATTTTTGGAGGTCCATCATCAGTTCTACATAACAGAACAACAGATGAATCGCATGAAAAAAGGAGGGTCAGATTTGGAGGTTATATGCAAGCATGTAGAAAATTAAAGTTAAAAATACCTGGTCAATCGCTTTAGGGTTTGGAAAATTTGACAGATGAATCACACGAAAAAGGATATAGGCTCGCAATCGATCAGAAATCGCAATAGGAGTCGCTCGAAATCGCAGCTACAGGTGCTCGCAGTAGGGTTTGTCGGTTTGGTTTAGAGGATTCGCTCGAAATCGGTTTAGGAACTGAAATTGCATTAACCGTCTAGCTTACGCAGGTGTTTGCAGCAGTCGTAGGGAGGGTTTAGACTCTTCAACAGTCGGCAGCAGTAGGAGGGAGAGAGGGACAGTCGGAGGGAGATTGGGAGGGAGGGTTTGGGTGAAGTCGCAGGGGGAATCAAGTCGCTTTTTCGTTTCCAGTAATTTTAAATCAGGGCAAATTGGTCCAGCGATTTTATTTTCAGTGTACGCTACACCAAGTAGCGTAAGTGCCTTTAATAAATTCACCGTACGCTAGACGGTTCAGCGTAAGCCCATTCAAATTTTTTAATCTACACCCTTGATTCATAGAATGGACGGATATGATGTTATTTGCCCAAATTTACTCTATAGCAAATACTTGCTATGGATCATATCCCATATATATATATAACATGTTATGCTACTCGTATGATTACATATTTCTATATAATAATTCAATCTCTCAATTACAGAGACATAACAGAGGTTTTGAAAGTCATTTTCATAAAAACCAAGTGACGTGAAATAGAATTGGGTTTGGAGGATTTACCCAGAGTATAATTTAAGAAGAGATGATTCCAGATGATCTTTTCACAATAACCTATTGATTACACACTCACAATTTCTCTTTAACAGATATGATTTTCTCTTTGAATTTCTCAACACTCTCCCTATGTTTTTCCAGACTTAGAAAATAAAAAGATGAGAAGGAGAATACGTATACTATAATCAAGCACTGACGCGCATCATGGCCAGTTAACCCAGTCATGGGTAACTGATGGTAACTCCTACTAAGGCCATGTTTGGCTAGACCTAATAGATTTCAAAACCGTTTAATTTAATAAAACTTTATCATATAGTTTAAATCATGTTACACTCTTTATAAAATAAATCCCATATTTTATTTAATTTACTTTAAATAAAATATAATAATTTCTCATAGTCACATAATCAATTTCTCATTAATAAATAATGTCAAATTATTAAATCTCTAATTAATAATTACATTAATTAAATAACATCATGCTTAATTAAATATTTCATTTAATTCAATAAGCTCACATAAGCGCATACTTGAATAAAAATTTTTTTTACATTAATTTAATAAATGTAACACATATAATTAAATTATTCTACCACAATTGCATCAAATAATTATTTAATCCAATAATTAAATCATCAAAAAAATATTTATTTAATTCAATAAATATTAGAAATTAATTACAAAAAATCTCGATCGTCACAGATATCTTGATGAAGAAATCTATATGAAGCAAACTGATGGTTTCATAGTTAAAGGCCAAGAAAATATGGCATGAAAGTTGCAAAATTCCATTTATGGACTTAAGCGAACATTAAGGTCTTGGAATATAAAGTTTGATCAAGCAAATCAAATCTTATGGTTTTGAACAAAATCCAGAAGAATCTTGTGTGTACAAGAAGAATAAAGATGGGGTGATGGTATTCTTAGTTCTTTATGTGGATGATATATTGCTTATGGTAATGATGTGGGAGTATTATCTAGCGTTAAAATTTGGTTGTCTAGTAATTTTGAGATAAAGGACCTAGGAGAGACTAATTACATTATAAGGATCAAGTTTTGGCGTGATTGCAAGAATAAAATGTTGGGCTTATCCTAAGCTACATACATAGATACAATTTTGGCTAAGTTCAACGTGCAGAATTCTAAGAAAGGACTACTTTCTATTAGACATGGAATTCCTCTTACTAAGGAGCACTGTCCTAAGACACCTCAAGAGCAAGAGCGCATGAATACAATCACTACTACAAAACAGTAAATAGATAACGCGAAAAAAATATTGTGGTTTCAGTTAGAAAAACGTCATGGTTAAGAATGTCATCTATTTGACACCATTACACAACGTTTTTAAAACGTTGTAGTTAAGCACAATACACAACGTTTTTTAGAGAAAAAAAATGTTGTAGATTTGTTTTCCAAAAATTAGCAGATGCTTAAAAACGTTGTAGAAAGTATGATTCTACAACGTTTTTTGGATAAAAATGTTGTTATTTAGTATATCAGACAACGTTTAGGCACATTTACACAACATTTTTAAAATGTTGTAGATTAAAAAAAAGAAAAAAAATATTGTGATTCACCTACATTACCAATGCACCTGCAATATGCTAATGCCATAATATATAGCTAAAATGTCTAAATTTTCAATTAAATTTAAAGCCAAAATGAATCAACCATTCAAAATACATCCCAATTTTAGTAAAAACTGTATCCAACATAATTGTATAAATAAAGCTTTAGACACTATTAAAGCATACTAGCTCCTGTTTGCTAGAACAGAATGGAAAAATGGTTTGAAACAAACCTTAAAATTGAACTACAAAACCACAACACCAAACAAAGATAAAGCATGGGTATTGAATTAATTTAACCAAATCAACACATTATAATTGGGAGATCAAGGGCATTTATAATCCTGCCACTGCTAGCAGTAATTAAAATATTAGAACAAGCCTTCCATAAAGGTCTCACATACTGCATAATAACACGTACTATTTGGGTACTACAAAGTTGCATTCTGCTCATATAAAATAAGCCTGTAGCTATAACAACAATATAAAGTGTTATGTTCAAGAGAAACAACTTTAATCAATCAGACTCTATATAAAGTGTTATGTTCAAGAGAGTTCACCCTTCCCTCCTGTTTCTTCCTTCACTCAAGGCAACAAAGTCTTCAGCCTTCTGATGTAAGTACTCAAGTCAAACGTTGTGACTGCATTAATCCATCTGTACTCTATTGCTGCAATGTCATAAGCTCTAGCAGCCTCCTCTTGAGTACCTACAGATAAGCCACTTGTTGATCAGGTAAACAAAAACTCTTCTCTTATTTTTTATCATATTGAATACGATACGACTCATTGCATCATACTCAGGTAAACTTGGTAACTTACTGTAGGTTCCGAGGTAGAGATACTTATTCCCAAAAACTCTCCCTATTCTAGCTTCCCATCTTCCATTGTGATGGTGCCTGCATTTTTAGTCCCAAAGACAATAGGAGTATTTAGAATCCTATATTTACCTCAACAATAATAAAGGAGTTATTTCATTGTATGCACTAGAATTTACCTTGCGACTCCTCTGTACTTGGACACCTCTCTTGAAAAGCCACTGCTCTTTTTGTAACAAAGAAAAAAAAAACCAAATCAATGTTACCATAAAATATATAGACTTATGTTACATTTAATTAACTAGATAGATAAAGTGTTAGAAGTGGAACCTTCTTAGTGAGGCTTGGTACTCTTCTTTTGTTAAATTCTGCATAATTCCAAGTTCTATGTTGTAATAAGAGACCTGATGAAGAAAATTCAAAAATGTTGGTGAGAACTTGGAACTTTTATATATACAAATAAATCCACTAGTATAATATATAAACATCACAGCTGACGATTATACCGGGAAATTGGTGAAAGTTGATGTCCCCAATACTTCAGTGCAGCCAAGTCATATGCTCGCGCTGCAGATTCTTCTTCATCATAAGCTCCTGAAAGATTTACAGCACCAAGATTGTTATTTTATGAGGTTTGACCATAATAATAAATCAACTTCAAATCTTAATTACAACTCACCAAGATAAACTGTCCAGTTCAACATAACAATATTCCAAAGAGCAGCCAACACAAGAAAATAGAAACTTCATGTTAGGGGCCAAGATTTTTGTTATAGAAACTTAATTACAATGCATAAACTTGGAAAGATAAAAAGTAATAATTACATACAACATTCTCATCAGTTTGTAAGTTCCCCATGTTTTGACCTTCAATCATCGTTTCAATTCCAGGACTGCACAGATGACAATAAATAAAGTACTCATCCTCCTACCAGTAAAAGGTAAAAAAAACAGCAAAAATAATGAAAACTTCACCTTGAATATTGAGATCCACTATACAAACAGAGCCTGAATCGGTGAATCCTCCTGAGTGCACGCGTACGGTTGGACCAGCTAGAAAGGATGTCCTTGAATCCACAATTGCAGCACATCCACCCTCACACAGACCTGAGAATTACAATAAGGATAAAAAATCAACTAAGCATCTCCTTCTCATCACTATTAGGTGGATAAACCCAGGAAACCCCAATCCACAACACTAAGCATTAGTGACCTTTAATTCGGAGGCTGTAGCAAAGAGAAGAAATAAAGTCAGATTAGACCAGTCATAACAGATAAAAATTATCATGATCAATAATAATATCTAACCTCAAAGTTCTTTGATATATCCTTATTTGCTCGACAATTTCTTGCCTCTTCTTCACAGCTACATGGTTGAAGCCATGTTTCAACCAATTAAAGTCATTACATGAATAACCTGATGTTCTTCCCTATTTCTCAATAATATCAAAAAATTATCTTAAACCTCAAATCAAAATTGAATGGAAAAGGTTTAATATTACGCCAGCTTTTTGGCAGTGCTTCCACTTGCCGAATCAAATGATTTCAATAGAATTTACAAAAAGCTTTAATTTGCTACCTGAGCAATAACTGAATGTACAATGTTACTGATCATTTCCAACCAATATCAGCCAACAGTTGGTGTCAGTCACTAAAAATCAACACAAGAAAGAGAAATAGAAGCAAAATTAGAATTTAGAAATGAATTAAGAAAAGAATGGAATGATTTAATTACCATGGTTGGCTTCTGGGGGTAGCCTTAAACAGTACATAACAGAACCAAGCAGATCCGTCCAATCCCCAATGCTCAAATTCTTCACCCATTCAATCCCCTCCTTCGTTTCCCGAGTCCCCTCACACAATAATCTCTCAAACCCCTAAACCCAACCATTCTTAGGGAGAGAAAAAATCCCCACAAATCATGAAGAGAGACTACCCATAACCTAATCATAGCACCTTCTCCACAAACTGTGGTGGTGGCATCGGTGGTAGCTCCTCCATCAACAATAGCGGTGTGTATTCAAATGGGAACTCTAAGATGTGGGAGGAAATTGAAAAAGACACCGGAGTTGATGAGCTTTTGGCTGTTCTGGGCTATAAAGTTCGGTCATCTGACATTACGGATGTTGCCCAGAAACTCGAGCACCTCGAAGAATGAGCCAAGCTCAACAAGATGGTCTTTCTCATCTCGCTCGCGATACCGTTCACTACAACCCCTCCGATTTATCGTCTTGGCTCGAAACGATGATTTCTGAGCTCGACCCACCACCACCAGGAACGGATCCATTTCTTGCCCACGTCGACGACTTGAGATGGGTTCAACTTTGGCAGAAGAGATCGATAACTAGGGTTTTGGTTTTGTGAGGAAATCTAGCAGAGAAAGACATAGCGAAGAAAGACATTAGAAATATAACTCAACTCCGTGTTTAATTTTAACTTTTCATTTAAGAGCTCTGCGTTTTTTACAAACATAACGTTTTAAAAAAAATGTTACCTATTTAAAATCAAAAATTACTTTTATAAATAGATAACTTTTTTTTATATGTATTTACAACGTTTTGTTAAAAAATATTATAAAAAAATACTACAACGTTTTTTATAAAAACGTCATCTTTTAAGTGTTATCTATTTACCATTTTGTAGTAGTGAATCCCTTATGCTTCGACGGTGGAAAGTCTTATGTATGCAATGTTGTGTACTAGACCAGATATTTGTTTTGCAGTAGGCCTGGTCAGAAGATATCAGTCTAACCTTGGACTCGAATATTGGATAGCAGTAAAGCATATACTTAAGTATCTACGGAGAACAAAGAGATTATATGCTTGTTTATTCTAGTGATGATCTTGTTCCGAAAGGATATACAGATTTGGATTTTCAGTCAGTTAGAGATTCTAGAAAGTCAACATCTGGTTATGTGTTTACTCTTGGAGGTGGAGCCGTTAGTTGGAGGAGTGTTAAAAAGTCTTGCATAGTTGACTCCACCATGGAAGTTGAATACGCTGCTGCTTCCGAAGCTGCAAAAGAGGCAGTATGAGTCAAGAAGTTCTTGTTAGAAATAGGAATGGTACCTTCAGTATCATCTCCTATTGTCCTATTTTGTGACAATAATTGGGCGATTGGACAATCAAAGGAGCCTAGAAACCACAAGAAAGGCAAACACATTGAAAGAAAATATAACCTCATCCGAGATATAGTTCAACGAGGAGATGTGATAGTTTTAAAGATAGCTCCTGCACAAAATTTGGTTGATCCTTTTACGAATACCTTGTCTTCTAAAGTTTTTGATTTTCATCTTGAGGGGATGAGTATTAGACATATGGTAGATTGGGTTTAGGGCTAGTGGGAGATTGTAAGGTTTTAAGCCAAAAAAAACCCAATGTTGATATTTATTTTATTATTTTAATAATAAAATTTAATTTCATTTTGCATAATTAAATGTGTCATAAATTTTGTCCAGAATTATACATTTTATAATTTATGTATATGAAGGAATGTCATACAGAAGACATAAATTATATGTTATGTATAATTAAATAAATATATTGTTCTCAATCTTAGATGAAAATGGACAACCCATTCTAGTAGACTGTAATACACTTGATTGAATGATTTGTCTTAGTCATGTAAAGTGAAGACTTTAATCTAGTGTATTGGTGTATTTTTGAAATACATAGAACTGGATCGTTACGAAAAATTATTTGTTAAATACTGTTATTATAAATAATTTTTCAATTACTATTAATGTGCAATTACTCTTAATCCTGAAAGAATAATAAACTTAATTTTATAATGTGTGTCACTTTAATATATTAAAGAGTGAGATTTTAAATACAATCAATACCTCAATATATATGTTGGGTGATATATGTTATGTATTTTTCAAGATGAAATTTTACAATTAAATTATAATATCCCCTTGATATAATTTATTGGTTGATCACCAGAATCTTGGCCAAATATTTTAGTAATTCAAATTACTAAAGTATTAATTTAATTATTAAATTAACGTGTGATCAAAAGTTTATAAATTATGTAGTCAAGGATATAAGAAGTAAACGTAATGGATTAACAGTTTTATTCCTATACACGTTTATGGATATTATTGTAGATGAGTATTTTGCAAGAGACTAATAGTGGAAGGATTTAATTAATTAATTTTAATTCTATTAATTCTAGAGTGCAATTATAACTATTTAGTGGAATTAGTTATAATTAATATAATTCTAATTGATTAAAGAGTTAATCAGAAATTAATATTATATTGGAGCTAGAATTGTAGAATTCTACTTGATCCCCACTCTAGCCCTTATTAAGATATAACAAAATAGCAGGATAAGATATATCTCAAGAGTTTTTAAATTCTTCTGAAAAATATCAGGGGGTTGAGGACTTTATATATTATATCAGTTTGCAGTATTTTGAGCCCATACTAAAAAAAGTACCTAATATCAAAATGAAGATGAGGAGTGAGGAAAAACCTTCATCAGAATAAACAAAAGATTTTCCATTGTGCTATAACAAAACATGAGGTATGTAATATAATTTATTTAATTTTTTGATTATGCTAAATTATGAGAAAGATCTTGAGATAATAATTTTTAAAAATAAAAATTATTAATTTATTTGAAAATCGTTTCCTACAATGGAGGAATAAGGTGATTTTTGATTAACTTATTCATGATTACGTTTTTAAACTTATGTACGTACGTTTCATTTAGAACTAACAATCAATTAATAATCTCCTAAAATGAAAACATTTTTTTTTTGTTGTGAGGGTGACCATATGCTTCATACGTTGAAAGGAATCAAAGTGACCATGTACAAAGATGTGTTTGAAGAAGGAGTTGTTTATACATTAAGAACTTCAAGTTGGTGAAGAGACCATAAACAATACGTCTTCATTCAAAAAAATGTGTATGTTTATCTAGACTATTTTTGGTCCGGATATGTCATATATATTTTTAAAAATTATATGTGGACATAAAAATTGGACATGAGTGTATTTAAATTTAACTTATTTGTATTTTGACCCCCAATGATGGGTCAATATACAAATTTGTAAAATTCAAATACATTTATGTCTAATTTTTATGTCTACCTAGAAGACCTCATATATTTTTTCCAAATGCCCTCACTTTGGAGAAATATCATTATATTTCTAATCAGTATCGATAATAAAAATTACTAGTCTCACAATCGTGTAATTAAGAAAATACTATTCATTAAATTATGTACAAAATATTTATTAATTGTTTTTTGTAATCTCCATCATCAAGATGGATATGAAAAAAGTAGATTCACGGGCAAACATGAAGATTTCTTCCAAACCCTAGAATGCAATCCAAGAATCTCTCTAGCTTTCTCCTTTGTCTTACTCCCACAATCCACTTGCACCACCAAACACAACTTTGCCACCACTCCAAGCTGCAACATCTCTTGCACAACACTAGGACAACTCCCCGAAAACCGCGCAATTGAAGCCAAAATCCTCACACCATTCTCACTTGCCACCGGAGAAACCCTAAGTATCTTCTTTGACACCACCGCCAATCCGGCCCGTGCTTCAAAAACTCCGCTCTCCCTTCCGCACATTTGCACAACTGATCCAACACCATTAGCACCATTTCAACAACCCTTTTGGCCAAAGAATTATCAAGCAAAAAATCAACCAATTCAGGTACTAATCCGGCCTCAACTGCCTTAATCCTATTTCTTCCCCATGGACAAATATTGATTAGTAGTTGCAATGTAGCTTTTGTAGCCTGTTGTGATATCTGATCCTTCAAAACTTGAACTAATTCGACAAACAGCTCGTGTTTTAAAGAGATTATTTCCATGGGATCAGCAACTCGCATGATTGATTTTAATATCAACGCAGAATAAGTACGCGATTCGTAGTTTTCCCCCTGCATGACAGCGATTAAGGACGGAATAAAATGAGGGTTGGTCAAGAGGAGTGATTTAAGGCCGGATTCGGATAATTGAAGATGGTAAAGAATGCTTAATGCTTCATCACTCGCCCGTGTATTGCATGATTCTGCCCCATCTTTTGATGATATGATTGAAGCTAAAAGCCCCGCGGCGCCGGCTTCTTCCATATAACGCTTGTTGGTTTCGCTCTCAAAAGCTATGGATTTTAGCTGGTTGAGGCATTTCATTAGCAAATGTGGGGATTCGGAGTCGTTGATAATTTTTACCAGCTGAGATTTGGTAATGGGGGATTTTGGTGTTGGAATTCTATCGACGCCAGACGAGGCATTGAGTGTGCACCATGACTGGATCAAACGGCGGAGGGTGTGGTTTGGAGTTATTTCTATATCTGCAAGAACTTGTTTGGTGACGGGACAAGTGCTGTTTTTCTTTGAAAATATCCATTTTTCGATTGTTTGGCGATCGTAGGTTATCCCTGTGGAGACAATTACAGGGTCTTTCATGATCTCTAGAGAAATGGGGCAGAGGAAAAATGATGGAACTTCAATTTGGTCCATTTGAATTTTGAAAATTTGATACGAAAATGAGAAAATCTGGAGGAATTGAAGAGAACCCAGATGACAAAAGGATCAAATATGGAAAACCCAGAAAGATTTGCAGAAAATTTGATTGGAATTGGAAAGTTTTGGATTGGTTTGAAGATGCTTGAATGGAGGGATTTGGTTTGGTTTTATATGGTGGAGGAGAGAGAAATTCAAATTGTCAAAGTCAAAACACGGAAAATTAAAAATGAGTGTTTTGAGAGTGTACGAAGAGAGGAAGGATGGTTGACTTTTCTAAAAAATGAATAGTAATGTCCACTTTAGGCGAGACGGACGACTTTTTTTTATTCTTTTTCAAAAATGGAAAATAGATATTTTTACAAACAAATTTGATAATTTCACAATTTTCTACTCATATTAATAGTAAATGGGGGGTGGGGTGGGGTGGGGTGGGGTGGGGTGGGGGTCCACCTCATATAAAAAAAAGAACGTTGTAAAATTATCAAATTTACTTGTGAAAATATCAATCCTCTTTTAAAAAAAATATGTAAGTCAAATAAAGAAGAAATCGTAACATGTGTCAGGATTCTTAGTACAAGATTTAGGTTATTGATAAATGTCATAACAAAATTTATGTCGTTAAATTTATGTTGTTAGAATAAATATATATTTAGTGACACTCATACATTAATTTCAATAATATTTAAAAATTTTAACGACACTTATTGTTATTGATCTGCATTGTGAATGACTAAGATTTAATTTGAATAATTATTTTAATAATTTTTACACCAATATAACTTAAAATTTAATCTCAAAAAGATATTCAAAAAATTAAGTACATTGTACATAAACTTACTATAGGGTATACATGAAATAAAAGTTTAACATTCCATCCAAGTCAAAAATAACAAAGTTCAAATGTATACCCTTTTGACTTTCTGGCACTAAATAGAAGATGCTCATTCTCTCTCTAACTCGTGCTTAAATAAAGATTCATGAATATAACAATGGCCGACAACTTGCAAATGGATGAATTTGACCACAATATATTTGCTTCCTTTATGGAGTAGTCGCTGTATTTTTATTACTAAATCTGAATTTATACATGATTATGGCTAAATTAGCTATACTTTTTACTTTATTATATTTTTTAAAATTTTATTTTTTTATTAATTTAGGAGAATCAAAATTAGAATCTCTTATTTGGCAAGTTGGTCCCTCAACTTTTATAAATGTGTTAGGCTAGTCCTTCTTAAAGGCACACAAAAAGTCTTTATTTTTGAAAGTTTCTGTATTTATTCATCGAGTTCTTCTAGATAGACTGAAATATTGGACATGAGATGTATTTGACTTTTATCAATTTATATTTTTATCCTCATTGAGGGTCAAAATATAAATAGATGAAAATTAAATACACTCATGTTCAATATTCCAGTCTGTGTAAACTTTTTGTTATTTATCTATATGTAATGTGGGAACACCCGCTAAGTCTCTTTGATCTTACATGACTTGTTTTTTTTAAAAAAAAAATCAGCCCCTAAGTTTAAAAGTCTTTGTATTTTACCTCAAAATTTGTTTTTATTTTTATTTACTCCTTTAATATAAATTTATAGTAATTTATTTTAGAGGGTTGACGGTTCTTTGGCATGGGGCGGCTGCTCAAGAGCACGGCTGCACGTGCTATAAATTAGATATCATTAGGGTGTCAACTCATAAGTCTCGAAATCCCGCTATACCCCGCACCCCCCTCCCACTCCCATCCCAACCCCCACGCCCACCAACCGTTGACATGCTCTCAAGTAATTTTGGGTTTGAATTTTCTATTCTATACTTTTACACCAAATTTTTTCAATATATTTAAATACGTAAATTACAAAAGTATCCGCTTATGTTTATATTAAATATATTTACAATTTTAACTTAATGTGTTAATTTTTTAAATAATCATAGCAAATGTTCATTTTTTGTTGTTGCAAAATTGTACCCTCTAATCAATTTTGATCAAAAGTAGTCAATTATATACAAATCATGTGGAATTTAAGAAACAAAAGTTTCAATCATTTTTATACTTGTTTTTATTATAATAATTTTTTAACTAATTTTGAACTTTAAAATTTTGGGAATTAACTTTAATATTCAAAATATATCTTTATTCTTGGGTTGGAGGATGTACGTAAATGAGTTCTATTATTTATTTGATAATTTTTAATCAGTATAAGAAATGATATATGTTTAATATGAGTAGTCTTATGTGTAAAAACAATTGTTCATAAACAAAGAATAAAAGTAGTATGTGAGTCTTACCATTTAATTTAATAATAAGATTTATTAATTTTTTGCATTGGGTTAAATCACTTTTTACCTATTGAACTGAACCTCAATTTACATTTACATCATCGCAATTATTATTTTTTTTATTCGACTCACTGAATTATAATTTATTTACAAACCGTTACAAATTTCGTTAGATTATTTGACTTTTAATGAGTAGCACGTGAGAGATAAACTTTGTACATGTAATATATATGTCCACGTGGCATGTTTTAGTGAAAACAAAACAAAATAAAATACCCAAAAATCAACAATTAAAACAAGTTAACCAAATAAAACAATAAAAAATGCAACCAAATAAAATCTTTAACTTTACAATTGTAAAATAGAAAAAAAAATGTGATATATATATATATATAGTCCGGTTGTCCAACGGGCTGGTCCGTTGACGGACCAACCTTGCTAAAGTCCATAACAAACATGCTATGAGTTTTAGCGAAAGACATGTCTGTCACTAAAGACTGGTCCGTCAACAAACCAATCCGTTAAGGAACATCTCTGTATATATATATTGCTAAAAAGTTAAATTAAAAGTTAAAATATTTAATGAAACAAGAATGAAAAGTTAATTACTTTTTCAATTAAATAAGCCCCTTTATCCAAAAAAGAATAATAAATTAAATAAGCCCCTTTGTTAAGTAAACCCAAACAAAAAAAAATCTGAGAATGAATTCATTAATCTCACTCAAATCAACTACTTTTTGCTTCAGCCCTTTCTCAAATTAGTTTCTACAAAATGGGTTGAATGAATCAATTGATTATTTGGGATGATTTAAAGAATAATTATAGTTATCACGGCGAATTTGAATGTTGTAGAAAAAGTCAAAAAATTAAAAAGTCAAAATAATTATTAGTTAGTAAGAATATATCAGATTTATTAAAAACATAAGAGAGTCTTACTCATAATTAAACTAAAAGATGAGATCATGAGAAGAAAGCAATTACAAATATAAGGAGAATATGAGATGAAGATAAATTGCGCGTCCACGGCGTAGATCTTGTGGTGTAGAAGTTTGGGGTGGTGGTTATGGAGAATGGTTATGAATGATGGTGGTGGCCGATGGAGGTTTGATGGGGGTAATGTGAGGAAGATGAAGATGAAGATGATTTTTTTTTCCTGGAAAAAGGAATATGAAGGAAGGACAATAATGTAAATCGGCTAAACGAAAAAAGAGATATTTCTCCATTTTAATACACATCGTTTTTGCCACATCATATTTTAATATGTTGAATAATCAATGTAAGCGTCCAACGCGGTGTCACATAGATTATTCGTTAAATGTTAACAACTTTAAATGATTTTTTCAATTTTTATAAATTTATTGTAGTTTACTAAGTTGGCTAAAAAAATCAGTTAAATAATGTAAATATAAATTAGGGTTAAAATAATTTAACCCTTTCTGCATTAGGTTTTTACTATTCAATACTTGGACTAATAGTGTTTGTGTATAAAAACCGTTTTACTTCTTTTCTTCGTAGGTGTGGTATTGTGCAACGCATATCTTGTCCTCATACACATAATCAAAATGGTATTGCGGAGAGAAAACATCGCCACATCACAAAAATCGGTCTCACTATGATGTTTCATTCGCATGTACATCTTCATCTTTGGGTTGAGTCCTTCTCCACGGCATGTTATCTCATCAACTGACTCCCATCACCTGTTCTTCATGGCAAGACTCCTCATGAAATTCTATATGGTAAAATTACTTCTTATTCTTTACTTCGTATATTTGGTTGTCTTTGTTTTCCCTTTCTACGTGATTATATGCCCCATAAATTATCACCTCGCTCTATTCCTTATGTTTTTATTGGCTATAGTCCTCTTCATAAGGTTTTTCATTGCTTGGATAAGAAAACTAACCGGGTCTATGTATATCGCCATGTTCAATTTTTTGAGGATTATTTTCCTTATGCTACCTCTACTATTCCTTTTTAGGTTGACACTGATTATGTCACCTTTACTGATACTTATGATAGTTCTATTCCTCGTGACAGTTCTTTACCCATAAGTGTGACTCCAAGTTCTAGTTTGGGCCCCACTCCTTGTGTTGACACATGTCCCATTATCATGCCTCCCATCACATTCTTTGAGCCTTCTTCGCCTGAACTAGCCTTGGACGTCCCTCCACTTACCTCTTCTTCCACTGTCCAACCGTCCACCTCTACTCACCCCATGATCACCCATGCTCGGGATGGTATTGTTAAGCCTCACATTATTCATTCGTTATGTGCTTTCACTGCTCCTCCGTGGTTTTAGGTACATCTTACAGTTAAAGAGCCTCGTGGTTTTAAGTCAGCTGTCAAACATCCAGCATGGCTCTTGGCGATGGATGATGAAATTATCGCTCTCAAGCACAATAACACATGGCGATTAGTTCCCCGTCCAACTGATCATAATGTTGTAGGTTGTAGATGGATTTTTAAGACCAAGCTTCATGCAAACGGATCAATTGAGCATCACAAAGCTCGTTTAGTGGTGCAAGGTTTTTCTCAAAAGCATGGCATTGGTTTTAAAGAAAATTTTAGTCCCGTTGTTCGACCTGCTTCTGTTTGCATTATTTTGTCACTTACTGCTATGAATAACTGGCCTTTACGCCAACTTGATGTAAAAAAATGCCTTCTTTCATGGGTTTCTCTCTGAGGAAGTCTATATGGAGCAACCTCCAGGCTACATTGATCCGCAATTCCCAACTCATGTATGTCGCTTACAATGTGCTCTTTATGGTCTTAAACAGGCTCCTCGAGCATGGTTTTAGCGTTTCAGTCGATTTTTACTTGGTATTGGGTTTATTGTTAGTCGTGTTGATTCCTCTCTCTTTGTCTATCATAGTTCTCATGGAGTTATTTATCTTCTCCTATATGTCGATGATATGGTAATAATAGGAAGCAATTCTTTTATGTTGCGTTCTCTCATTGATCGGCTGGCCAAAGAATTTTCCATAAAGGATCTCGGTGATCTGCACTATTTTTTGGGGATTGAAGTTGTTAGAAATGACAAGGGTCTTTTTCTCAGCTAAGCTAAATATGCGCTTGATCTGTTGAATTAAGCATAAATGGTTGATTGAAAGCCTATCTCAACTCCTTTTTTGGTGGGATCTCTACTAACCGATTCTGGTACTTCCTATTCAGATGTTACACAATTCCATTCTCTAGCTGGCGCATTACAATATTTGACTCTTACGAGGCCATATTTATCGTACAGTGTTAACTCTATATGTCAATATATGCATGCTCCCACCGTTGATCATTTTAGATACTTGAAGCGTAATTTACGCTATGTTAAAGGAACCTACCATTATGGCGTGAAACTTTCACTAGATTCCTCTCAGCTATTCTGATGCCAATTGGGTCGGCTGTCCCGTCACTCAGTGTTCAACAACCGAATTTGCTATTTATCTTGGCCGCAACTTAATTTCATGGTGCTCTAAAAAGCAAACTACCGTTACACGCTCTAGTGCTGAGGCTGATCAGTATTGTGCTCTTGCCTCTGTTGCTACAGAACTTTCATGGACACTTCAACTTCTTCGAGAATTCCAGATCACCTTCCTCTCTCCTCCGAGACTCTTATGCGACAACAATAGTGTCATATTCATTGCTTCCAACCTAGTCACCAAATCTCGCTCCAAACATATTGATATTGATTATCATTTTGTTCGGAAACTTGTTGCTCGAAGGATTATTAGTCTCAACTTTGTCCCTTCACACCTACAGCTGGCTGATGTTTTCATAAAAGTGGTGGCCAAATTACGATTTTTATTGGATCGTGGCAAGTTGTTCTTTTTTCTAACACGCCAACTTTGAGGGGGGATATTGGAGGATAACCTGACTCCAACGATTATGACCAAGATATCAGTGATTCTCCACAATTGTAGCAGTTTATATATTTGTTTCCATATTTGTAATTGTACTTGCAACTACTATGTATCTTATGTATAATAAATGAATATCCCCTCACAGCATATTGGCTTGAGGCATTTCCTTTACATATTGAATTATTTTGTTCATTCTTTTTTTATGTTTATATATATATATAGTCCGGATCTTAAGCTCACCCCTTATCCAACTCACCCGAGCTCACCTCCCTTTAACGACGGACCCGGCGACGGTTAGGTCATACAACCGTCGTCTATACTTTT
Source organism: Panax notoginseng (assembly GCA_016801055.1). Taxonomy (NCBI): domain Eukaryota; kingdom Viridiplantae; phylum Streptophyta; class Magnoliopsida; order Apiales; family Araliaceae; genus Panax; species Panax notoginseng. The sequence goes on from CM029023.1 coordinate 133,797,202, forward strand.
AGCGACGGACAACATATAGCGTCGCTAAAAGTATAGACGACGGTTGTATAACCGAACCGTCGCCGGGTCCGTCGCTAAAGGGAGGGTGAGCTCGAGTGAGCTCGGGTGAGTTGAATAAGGGGTGAGCTTAAGATCCGGACCGTATATATATATATATATATATATATATATATATATATATATATATATATATATATATATATATATATATATGCTGGAATAAAGTATTTTATGTGTTGGGAGGGGAGGGGAAAAGAGAAAATTTATATTTTCAAAAATTGGGAGTTATAATAATTAGGGACAAGATTGTCATATTATTTACTATCTCCGTTCCTAAAAGATTGTCGTTTAAAGTTTTGACACATGGATTAAGAAAGTTATTTAATACTATCATTTAACAATTAAAATTTGTTTGAAATTCCATCACTGGGAAATTGAAAACTATTAATACAAGGAACATAATTTCTTAGAACAATGAGAGAAGGTAGGGGTAATATAGAAAAGTAAATAATTTATTTTCTTCGAAAGTTGTAAACGACAAACATTTTGGAACAAATTTTTTCTTCTAAAACGACAATCTTTTAGGAATAGAGAAAGTATTTTATAAGGTTACTTTTGATAATATAAAATATTTCATTTTGCCATCCTTTCCCATCCCTCCAAATCTTTCTATTTTTGAGGGGAAAATTTTGAGTTAAAAATGAAATCAATTTGACCTCCAAATTTCTTTCCTTCCTCCCTAAAAAAAATTCACAAATATAGGATTTGGAGGGATTTTAATTATTTTTCCTTCCATTCCCTTCCCCTCCCCTCAAATAAAAACTTACAAACAGAATCTCAAGAAGATGCTCAACAAATGTCATATACTCCTACTCCATTGAAAAGCTTGAAAACTAAACTTTCATCCTTCCAACAAAATAAAAAACAAGATATAATCATTTGAATAATCCCCTTCCTACACCACAATGCCATCACGAGACTATCTTTCAATACTATATTCTGACACACTTTCTTCCTCCTCTGAATGTTGTCACTCTTCCTTTTTTATTTTTGTTTTTGTGGCCTAGTCAATTTCTTGAATAAATTCCTTGAAGCTCTCCTCGACTGTTTGCCACTTCTAACAACTCTTTCAACCTCTGAGTTATCTTCTACCTCATCCCCTGCTCTTTCAACTTCTGGATATTCCTCGCAGAAAGCCTAGTTTTTTAAAATTCATAAAATTTTCAAAGAAGATTCTTTTTGTGAAAATGAAATAGAGAAAGTAACATTTATGATTGTATTGTTTAGATTAAATTAATTCTCATAATTTTAAATTTTCAAATTTTAAAAAATCAAAATGAAACTCATTTAGTGAGATGAATAAAATATTAATTATTATAAATGTATATCTTTTAATATGCTAATAGGTACCCTGTAGTACCCGTAATATTTATAAATAATATTAATATTAAGAATAATAAATGCCTGAATAGTTATTTGAGTTTTTGTGGTATGAGATGAGATAATTCAATTAAATTTAATAAAATATATAAGCTTATGCGATATGCCTTGTGTAGCATGAGAATGAACTAAGTGATCATTTAAATAAATTTATGAAGGAATGATTAAATAAGGTGTTTAATTAGTCGGTGTTATCAATTTGGGATTAATTATGTGTTATGTGAAATTACATTAGTGGTATAAATTGGAACTGACAATAGCTAAGCCTGGTTTGAAACTGCCCCAAGACGGCGTAGCTGCGCCCTTCTTGCAGTACAAACCGACGCAGCTGCACTAGTGGCCAATCCTGGAGAAATTATTTAATTTCTTTGGATACAAGATGGAACATTATTACAATATGTGACATTATTAAAATCATATGGTAAAAGAAAATTGAATGATATAATTTACTGAGTTGCAAAATATAACCTTGTGTGGCATTCTAATGCATAGAGAATTAATTAATTGTGCATCTCAAAATTTTTGAAGAAAGATTAAATTTAATAAATATTTGATGTTAATATTTGGGTGTATAATAATAGGTTAATAATACCCAACTGAATTATATTCTACCCACATTAGATATTATTTTAAGTAAACCCAAATATACATGAATTATATGATTATGCGTATATATACCCCTAACTTATCACAATGTAATAATATTACCTCGTTAAAGTCACATTTGTAAATCCAAAAGAAATTAAAACCTTAGTATTGTTAGTAGCCATTTTGCAAATGATGAGAGTTAGAGGGAGTGTCCCATTATGAGTGTCCCATTTCTTCATTCACGTGAACCACCATTGGCCTAGTCTACCTTCCATTCTCAAACTCAGCAAAATGAAAATGATGACTAGGGGAGTGGGTTGATGAAAATGATGGCTAGGAGAGTGGGTTGATGGGAGTATAGTCAATCACTATTCCACCAAATTCTTCTTACCCATTGGCTACTCTTTATTTCCATTGGAATCAAATGTTGGGCAATGTCTTTGTATGAGTAAGAAATTTTCTATATATAGCAACCTTTTCTTCTCAAATTCAATTTGCTAGATTGTTGGTTGAGTTAAATTAGAGAGAGTGTTGCTGAGAATTGAGAGAGTATAATCAGAGATTTGAAGTAATTTTCTTTTAAGCTTCAAGAGGTATAATTCCTAAACATGTTTTGAAATTCAAGCATTTATAATTCTTAGAAGTTTGCATGAATTAGTTGTTGATTGATATGTGAAATGATGTTAACATGTTAGTAGAGCTTATATGCATGTAAGTGAATGTGGCTGATGTATAAGCTTGTTGTGGGAAGAAATTAGAATAAGGGTTTAGTTATGCAGTTGCAGAGCTCTTCCTGGTGTTGCCCAGGAAGGGCGCAGTTGTGCCCAACCGGTAGCTTAAACCAGTGCAGCTGCGCCGTGCACCAGTAAGAAATTCTGACTTTTGTTGTAATATGATAATTTCTAACATGTTAATATGACTTAGACATGCATGAAAATAGGTATAACATGTAGTGTAAGGTTCCTTTGCATAGCATGAGTATTCTAGCTTGCATTAGTATACGTTTTCTAAAGAAAACTAAGAATTTTGAAAGTGAACTTTGACGAAACTTGTAACATCTTATGTTCTGATCTTGTTAACATGTATATGTATTCTAACTATGCATGAAATAAGATTCAAAGTTGTTTCATATATGTTAGATTGCTTTGTGTTTATTTAAAACGACTTTTAAAGGAAAACTCAAACTTTAGAGAACGAACTTGATAGAAATTGTGCATCTTAGATTCTAACCATGTTAGCTTGTGTATATAATTTAGTTATGCATGAAATGTGATTCAAATTGATATGCATGTGTTAAATTACCTTAGCTTGGGTTAAAATGACTTTTGGAGGCAAACTTGGACGTTTTACAAACTAAGTACTATAAACGTTGTGTTGGTCACATTCTGAACTTTAGAACATGCATGCTAATACTCTTTATGTCCCTAAGACATGACCTATATATTTGTATAACGAACTAGACGCAAAGTAAGCATTCAGGCATGAATTTAAACGAATTTCCAAGTAATGAACTAATGTAGCTATGCATAAATAATGAGAACACATGAGCATACATATTTCAGGTTGTATAACCTTCTTATATGAATAAATAGTTAACATAGTTGGCTTCGCGTTTTCATGAACTCATTTGACAATATATTTGCCAGAATTCTAAATTAAGAATCCATGATGTGGAAAGGTGAACTTGAGATGATCGATCGTAAAAGCATTCAAGACCCTTAAACATGTGTATATGTTATGTGTTAATATATATATATGTGTGTGTGTGTGTGTGTGTGTGTGTGTGTGTGTGTGTGTGTGTTAAGTAAGGAGCTAGACAGAACCAGGAGAGCAAAAGCTCAACTCTGGTCTGGCCAGGGGACAGCGCAGCTGCGCCGTCTCTAAGCGTAACCAGAGCGCAGCTGCGCCTGCTTGTAGTTTTGTCTGACTGTTTTATTTTTAATTTGAATTTGGCAGGTTGCTTACATTCCTATTCTAAGCCATAAGACAGAGTTATAATGATGTTATGAGTGTTTACATTGTGTAGTAGTCGTATAACATGAAGGTTTCAAGAATTATAAACAAGTTATAAGGAGCTTTTGAAAACGTAAAAACAATGTTTGCGTGGTAGTATGCTAATACGTGACCTAATTTTATAACAAAGATAGGATCCGTACTTGTTTTATGTACTCGAGTATGTGTTCTATATGTGTGTTGGATGATTACTTGATATAACAAGTATGTGTAACTAATGAACGTGCATATTTACATAACTATTGTAAGACCCCAAATTATTAATAAATAAAATTTAAATTCCTCTATTTATTAATTTGAAATAGTAAGGGTTGATTTGATTAATGTGGTTAGTTATGGGTAAAATGCGCAAATATTTCAAATAACCAGGTGGTTATAAAATATTCATTGTTGTCGGAGAATATTCGCTTGGTCGTGGAATATTCTTACTGTCGGAGAATATTCGTACGACGGCGCAGTCTTTGTGGGCCCCATAACGGAAAGCGATTGGATGAAGAAAATGACAAAAATAAGTTATTTATAAATAACGGCGTAGTTGTTACCGTTAATACTGTTGGAATACCCGGTGGTTAAAACACAGTAATACGCGTTGTTGCACAGTAGCACACGGTATTGCACTAATTATTGATTCTTACGTAAGAAGGCACTACTCAATAATTGTTACAGTAATTACTGTTCAATATTGTATTTTATTGATTCAATAATTGCTGCGTTGATATTTTATATTACTGTTATTTTAATAATTATCACTACACAGTATTTTCTATTATCGGAACAATAATTCATATTATCTGAATAATATTATTAGATAATATTATTGGCAATGTCTAGAAAGTTCTGTCTAAGGAGAGGTTTGATCATCTAATTGCGCGCCAGTAAGGAGAAATCCTTATTGGAAAGCCCCCTCTTTCTTGGGAACGGCCTGGTTGCCAGTACTGTGATTCTGTAATATTATTTGTGTATAATTAATTATTGATTTATATGATGAGGAAATTTTAATTTTATGTGGATATAGATGGAGAAAATTTTTAATGTGACAATTGTTGAAAATTAATATTTTATCTTTTTCTGATAAAATAATTCATTTAAATATATTATTTTAATAATATACTGATGGTGGTATTTTTACAATGAATGTGGGATATATGAGTATATGAGGAGGAAGAGTATTTTTGTGGCATTAAATGATTAACACATGTTTTGTGTGTTGGTGGACATAATTCTTGACCGAAAATTTATTATTGACGGTAAAATCGCCCGTTTGTGAATTTAGGTCAATTTCTTTTTGGAATTTGGAAAAATTTTCTTCTGTAAAGTTGTAGAGAATTGAATTTCCTATAAAAACTCGCGAGATTCGAATTTTCTGATAAAAGGGCTATTTATTATGAATTATTGAAGTTCTGAAGTTCCGAAATAATTGATTTTTGGGAGTTTTAGTTAATTATTTTGAGGAAAACGTTTTTTGTATTTTTTTAGACATTATTAACATGTGTGGCTGGTGTTTTTGACCAAAAGGTGGGCTAAAGAAAATTTGTATAATTATATTAATATTTTATTAAATTTTCTGCTTTGGTGTTCTAAGCATTTTCCTATAAATAGGGTGCTTAGGTTAGAATTGAAAATCACACCAGAAACACAAGTTTCTCTCTATTTCTCTCTCTATATCGAGCGTATTCTTGTGAGTATTTGATACTTTTAGTGTTGCTATACGGTGCAAGTTTCCTTCAGCACTATATCTAGTATTCCAGTCAGAAGTACCGTATTTCCGAGGTAAGGGATGTTATTTCTTCTTAAATGATATTATTTTCTTCAATATCATTATGCCGAAGTATTGATTTGAACTTTTTATCAAATTTGGAACTTTTCATGTCGGGGTTACTATTCATGAGTTACTATTCACGAGTTACTATTCATCGAAAAATAAAATTCTATTCTTTTCGTCCAAAATATCTATTCTGGATACTAGTTTTGATTGTATCCATGTTTTGATCATTCTTGAATTTTACTTCACTATGATTGTTTATGAGGTATTTTTGGACATGGAATAGCTGAAATACGAATCCTTAATATTTACTCTTTTGTTTCACTGGATTCGTTTTCTCTAAAATATTTTTCATCATCCTCAGTCCTAAATGATGATGTTACTGAATATCTTTGGCCTGTAGTGTAAAGATTGATGATTTTATGATGAATATCTTTGGCCCGTAGTGCAAAGATGAACAGGTGTTGAGGTGAACATGACCAACTGATGAATATCTTTGGCCTGTAGTGCAAAGATGAATATTTGATTCCAGATATATATTGATTGATGTTACAGGGATGAAATATCTACGATGAACTTTTAAATTCATATATAGAAGATAGTAGTTTGCATTCTCTACTTAACTCTTCTAATAAATTGATGTTTCCGCTGCAGTTGTTGATTTAAAACTTGTTGTCTGTTGTATTCTATTAGATTTTTTCCTGTTGAAGACTAAGGATAATTTGTTGTATATTATCTTAGTCATAATATTCTTTACTAGGCTAGTTGAGCTCACCCTTTTCTTTGTTATTCCATTTTCTTCTCAGGAGGCGAGAATGTAGCGAGTACTAGTCGGGGTGTGGAATGATGGTTCAAGACAGTTGTTTTAGTAGTCCTCACTATTTTGTAAAATAGTGTATCAATAAGTATAATGAGGACTTAATTGAGTATGAATACTGTCTAGATGACAATATTTGTATTTAAACTCACAGTATATGTGTTGTCGTATTTTGCACGATAATTGTAGTTATTTTCTGTACCATGTATTTGGCGACTCAGAATGGGTTGGATGGATTGGACCTATTTTGGGGGCGTCACAACTATGATACAATAAGACCTCAAAGTGTTGATAAACTATAGATTGGTAAACTACGCATAAGGCATGTTCCCTAACTTAAACTCGAGTTATTATCTTTCAAGCATGTTAGTGGATAATGACTGTAAGATCCAAACTTTTTATAAATAAAATTGAATTTTCTCTATTTATTATTTTGAAATAGGAAGGGTTGATTTGATTAATGTGGTAAGTTATGGGTAAAATGCGTAAATATTTTAAATAAGCAAGTGGTTATAAAATATTCATTATTGTCGGGGAATATTCATTTGGTCGTAGAATATTCTTGCTGTCGGGGAATATTCGTACGACGACGCAACCTTTTGTGGGCCCCATAACGGAAAGCGATTGGATGAAGAAAACGACAAGTTTGAGTTTTTATAAATAACGGCGTAATGATTACCGTTAATACTGTTGGAATACCCGGTGGTTAAAATACAGTAATACGCGGTGTTGCATAGTAGCACACGGTATTGCACCAATTATTGATTCTTACGTGAGAAGGCACTACTCAATAATTGTTACAGTAATTACTGTTCAATATTTTATTTTATTGATTCAATAATTGCTACGTTGATATTGTATATTATTGTTGTTTCAATAATTGTCACTACACAGTATTTTCTATTATCAGATTAATAATTCATATTATTTGAATAATATTATTAGATAGCATTATTGGCAATGTTTAGAAAATTCTTTCTAAGGAGAGGTTTGGTCATCTAATTGCGCGCCAGTAAGGAAAAATCTTTATTGAAAAGCCCCCTCTTTCCTGGGAACTGCCTGGTTGTCAGTATTGTGATTCTGTAATATTATTTGTGAATAATTAATTATTAATTTATATGATGAGGAGAATATTGATTTTATATGGATATAGATGGAGAAAATTTTTAATGTGACAATTGTTGAAAATTAATATTTTATCTTTTTCTGATAAAATAATTTATTTAAATATATTATTATATTTTAATAATATAATAATAGTGATATTTTTACAATGAATGTGGGATATATGAGGAAAAAGAGTATTTTTGTTGGATTAAATGATTAACACGTGTTTTGTGTGTCGGTGGACCCCATTTCTTGATTGAAATTTGATTATAGCTTGTAAAATCGTCCGTTGGTTGATTTCGGTCAATTTCTGTTTGGAATTTAAAAAAACTTTCTTCTGCAAAGTTGTAGATAATAGAATTTCCTATGAAAAAAACATAAGATTTGAATTTTTCTGACAAAAGGGCTATTTATTATAAATTATTAAAGCTCCGAAGTTCCGCAATAATTGATTTTTGGAAGTTTTAATTATTTTTAATATGAAAAACATTTTTGGTCATTATTTTGGGTCTTACATGTGATGTAAATGACTGAATTCAGATCTAAGAAAGTGGGCGTAAGAAATTTGATTTTATATATTAATATTATATTCAATTTTCTGCTTTGGTGTTCTAAGCAATTTTCTATAAATAGGATGCTTAGGTTAGAATTAAAAATCACACCAGAAACTAAAGTTTTTTTCTCTCTTTCTCTCTCGATATATTGAGCGTATTCTTGTGAGTATTTTGATACTTTGAGTGTTGTAATACGGTGCAAGTTCCCTTCAGCACTATATCCAGTATTCCAGTGAGAAGTACTGTCTTTTCGAGGTAAGGAATGTTATTTTTTTATAAATGATATTATTTCTTTCAATATCATTATACTGAAATATTGGTGAGATTTTTCTTGTAAAATTCTTATCTTTTCATGTCGGGGTTACTATTCACGAGTTACTATTCACGAGTACTATTTATGAGTACTATTCATGAAGTATGATAATCTTTCTTATGAAATTTTTACCTTTTAGTGTCGGAGTTACTATTCACGAATACGTCACTATTCACGTATACGACACTATTTACAAATACGACACTATTCACAGAAAAATTAAATTTTCTTTTCTGTGTCCAAGATTGTCTATTATGGTTCCTATCTTTGATTGGATATATGTTTTGATCTTCATTTTTGAATTCTACTCCACAATAGTTATTATGGAGTATTTTTAAACATGGATAACCGAAGTACGAATTCTTACTATTTGTTCTTTTGTCTCACTGGATTCGTTTTCTTTAAAATATATTTTTCATCATCCTCAGTCCTAAATGATGATATTACTGAATATCTTTGGCCTGTAGTGCAAAGATGAATGATTTCTTGATGAATATCTTTGGCCCGTAGTGCAAAGATGAACAGGTGTTGAGATGAACATGACCGACTAATTAATATCTTTGGCCTGTAGTGCAAAGATGACTATTTGATTCAAGATGTATATTGATTGATGTTACATGGATAAAATATCGATGATGGACTTTTAAATTCATAGATGATAGTAGATTTCATTCTCTACTTAACTCTTCTAATGAATTGTTGTTTCCGCTGCAGTTGTTGATCTAAAACTTGTTGTCTATTGTATTCTATCAGATTTTTCCCTGTTGAGGACTAACGATAATTTGTTCTATATTATCTTAGTCATAATATTCTTTACTGGGCTAGTTGAGCTCACCCTTTTTTTTGTTCCATTTTTTTTCTCAGGAGGCGAGAATGTAGCGGGTACTAGTTGGGGTATAGAATGATGGTTCAAGATAGTTGTCTTAGTAGTCCTCACTATTTTGTAAAATAGTGTATAAATAATTATAATGAGGGCTTATTTGAGTGTGGATATTGTCTAGAAGACAATATTTATATTTAAACTCACAATATATGTGTTGTCGTATTTTGCACGACTATTGTAATAATAAAGTTGTAGTTGTTTTCTGTACCATGTATTTGGCGACTCAGAATGGGTTGGGTGGAATGAACCTATTTTTGGGGCGTCACAGTTGGTATCAGAGCTTAGGGATATGGTCTCTGGCGGAGATCGGGGAATAGAACTAGGCGGGGAGAGACGAGTAAATCCTTCGCTAGTATGTCCTACCTAAGCTTATTTGTTGGTTGGTCAGAATATATGGATATTATGTTATATGTTAATTTCTTTAATTAACCCTGATTTTATGGTAGTATTTGAGAATGGAAACTGAGAATGTTAACAGTAGAGTAAATGATACCGTGGAGACACCTTTACTCATCAATCAGGAGAACGTGCAACAGGACGACAATGTTCCTCCTGTAAATAATACCACTGGTCAGACGATGAACGACAGGATGTTTAGAAGCTTTTTGCAGTTCATGAAAAATCAGACGAGGGAGACTCGTGTACAAAATACCGGTGAAAATGATAGTAACGCATGGTTTGTCACAGCCAAACAGTTCAAAGTGTTGGGACCACCAGAATTTTGGGGAAAGCCAGATCCGATTAAGGCGGAGACGTGGGCCAAGCAAATTACCAAGATATTCGATGTCTTGGGATGCACGGAGGAACAGAAGGTTTCGTTCGCCACTTTTATGTTTCGTAACGAGGCAGATTACTGGTGGGAATATGTGAAGCGTACCCAGCCAACCGCACTCAGCATGTCTTGTGAAACGTTTCAAAAACTGTTCAATGACAAGTACTTTCCTGAAAGTATTCGTCATATGAAGGAGGTAGAGTTTATTAGACTAGAACAGAACAACATGACGGTGTCCCAGTACAAGGCGAAGTTCGCGGAGTTATCCAGGTTTGCCCCACATTTGGTAGAGAATGAGGAACGTATGACGCGGATGTTTCTGAGAGGTCTGAAACCCGAGATTCGACAATATCTTATTTCTCACAAATTTTCTCTATATTCAGATGTTGTGAATAGGGCTCAGTTATTAGAGCACGATAATGAGTCAGTTCAATCGAAGAATAACGACCTACAACTCGATGATAATCGTACCGATGGAAACGGTCATCAGAACAAGGATAACCATCGTGGAGGAAATTATCGTGCCAGAAAAGGTAACCACTTCGGTGGTAATCATGACCAAGATAATAGAAGAAATAACTCAAGTGAAAATTTTAAGAAGAGAAGATTTAACGATGACGGGAAGATGTCGGCAGCAGCACCAACACCAGTAACAAATTCTAGGGGAGGAGAACGACCGCCAGTTAGATGCTACAAATGCGGAGAGGAGGGACATATAAGTCCAAACTATTCACAGCCTTCCAAAGTATGTTATAATTGTGGAAAAGAAGGTCATATCGCTCGAGATTGTACGGTAGCGAAACCCAGTCCAGCGGGGATGGTGACTCAAAAGGCTGTCCCAGAAAAGTTAAAGTCAACGGTTCCTGGAAGAGCGTTTGTCGTGACTGGTCAGAATGCGAGGAACCCGAACGAAGTTAGCACGAGTTAGTTAATTATAAATTCTTACGAAGTTTATACCTTATTAGATACCGGTTCTACCCATTCATTTATCTCTCCTACTTATACTCAACGTTTAAACTTGACTCCGGAGAAAATTAGACTTTGACTTATCTGTCGAAACTCTGTTAGGAGAAACTTTCGTTACATCCACTGTTTATAAATCTTGTTTGATCCAAGTTGGCACCATCACATTACCTGTTGACCTTATTTCTTTAAAGATACTTGCTTTTGATGTGATTTTAGGGATTGATTGATTAACTACTCATCATGCCAAAATTGATTACTTTCGTAAGGTTGTTAGTTTTCATATTCCTAAGCAACCTGTTATTAAAATTCAAGCAACCAAACCATTGAAGTCAAACACTTTCATATCAAGCCATAAAGTTATTCGTTTATTGAAAAACGGATGTCAAGTTTTCTTAGCCCATGTTATGGACTTGAACAAAAATACGTCAGATTTATTTCCATTGTTAGTAAATTTCCTGAAGAATTTCTTGGCTTACTCCCAAAGTGTAATATTGAATTTTGTATCGACTTTGAACCCGGTACAAAACCCATTTCTAAAATCTCATATCGAATGGCTCCTATTGAACTTCAGGAGTTAAAAATTCAACTATAGAATTTGGTACCCGAGCCTCTATCTGGTGACTTCCTTTGTGGAATGCACCGAAGCCAGACTGTCCGTAGGGGATGCCATATTTGTGTGGTAGTAAACTGATAGGTACCATTGTGATAAGATTGGGATGTGAGTCATAGTTGAGGGCAACCTAAGTCAGTAATCGAAATTCGTAGCTTTCTAAGCTTAGTTGGTTATTATCGGAGATTCGTGGAAAGATTTTCTCGAATCGCTACTCCATTAACTCAGTTGACTCGTAGAGATACAAAATTCGAATGGAGCAAGGAATGTGGGAAGAGCTTCGAAGAACTCAAGAGGAGACTCATTTTGGCACCTGTTCTGACCATACCATCCTAGAAAAACGAACGTGGTAGCTGACGTGTTGAGTAGAAAATTGTATGTGGTTACGAGTGCGATGTTTTTAACAAAAGACCAATTTCGTATGACTTACAAATGATAGAGATAGAGTTAAAGACTCTATGGATCACGTGATGATATACGAGTAAAATCGACTTTAATCGATTAAGTTAAAACCGCTCAAGCTACACACCGGAGCTGATGAATATGAAGAAGGAGGTGCAAGAAGTTGTTATTCCAAAAGCGAGAATTGGCGATGTGAGGAAAGCTCAAACCTTCGATTTATTAGTCCATTTGAAATCCTCGATCGAATAGGAACTGTGGCCTATAGACTCGTTTTACCGCTAAGTATGTCGCGTGTTCATAACATTTTTCACGTATCGATGTTACATAAATATGTGGACGACCCTAACCACATTATTGAGTTAGAACTAGACGAGATAGTCGAAGATTTAACGTACGAGAAGGGACCTATCAAGATCTTGGATAAGAAGGAGCATGTCCAACGCATAAAGGTCATACCACAAGTTAAAGTTTTGTGGAGAAACCATGCTATTGAAGAAATGACCTGGGAATTGGAGTCGAAAATGAAAGCGAGGTATCCTCACCTTTTTGAAACACCAGGTACGTACGTCAATTTCGAGGACGAAATTTCATAAGGAGGGGAGGTTGTAAGATCCCAACTTTTTATAAATAAAATTGAATTTCCTCTATTTATTATTTTGAAATAGGAAGGGTTGATTTGATTAATGTTGTAAGTTATGGGTAAAATGCACAAATATTTTAAATAAGCAAGTGGTTATAAAATATTCATTGTTGTCGGGGAATATTTGTTTGGTTGTGGAATATTCTTGCTGTCGGGAAATATTCGTACGACGGCGCAGCCTTTTGTAGGCCCCATAACGGAAAGCGATTGGATGAAAAAAATGACAAGTTTGAGTTTTTATAAATAACGGCGTAATAATTACCGTTAATATTGTTGGAATATCCGGTGGTTAAAATACAGTAATACGCGATGTTGCATAGTAGCACACGGTATTGCACCAATTATTGATTCTTACGTAAGAAGGTACTACTTAATAATTGTTACAGTAATTACTGTTCAATATTTTATTTTATTGATTCAATAATTGCTACGTTGATATTGTATATTATATTGTTGTTTCAATAATTGTCACTACACAATATTTTTCATTATCAGATTAATAATTCATATTATTTGAATAATATTATTAGATAGCATTATTGGCAATGTCTAGAAAGTTCTGTCTAAGGAGAGGTTTGGTCATCTAATTGTGCACCAGTAAGGAGAAGTCCTTATTGGAAAGTCCCCTCTTTCCTGGGAATTGCCTGGTTATCAGTATTGTGATTCTGTAATATTATTTGTGAATAATTAATTATTGATTTATATGATGAGGAGAATATTAATTTTATGTGGATATAGATGGAGAAAATTTTTAATGTGACAATTGTTGAAAATTAATATTTTATCTTTTTCTGATAAAATAATTTATTTAAATATATTATTATATTTTAATAATATAATAATGGTGATATTTTTATAATGAATGTGGGATATATGAGTATATGAGGAGAAAGAGTATTTTTGTTACATTAAATGATTAACACATGTTTTGTGTGTCGGTGGACCCCATTTCTTGACTGAAATTTGATTATAGCTTGTAAAATCGCCCGTTGGTGGATTTCGGTCAATTTTTGTTTGGAATTTAGAAAAACTTTCTTCTGCAAAGTTGTAGATAATGGAATTTTCTATAGAAAAAACATAAAGTTCGAATTTTTCTGACAAAAAGGCTATTTATTATAAATTATTGAAGCTCCGAAGTTCTGAAATATTTGATTTTTGGAAGTTTTAATTATTTTTAATATGAAGAACGTTTTTGGTCATTATTGTGGGTCTTGCATGTGATGTAAATGGCTGAATTCAGATCTAAGAAAGTGGACGTAAGAAATTTGATTATATATATATATATATATATATATATATATATATATATTAATATTATATTAAATTTTCTGCTTTGATGTTCTAAGCAATTTCCTATAAATAGGGTGCTTATGTTAGAATTGAAAATTACACTAGAAACTAAATTGTTTTTCTCTTTTTCTCTCTCGATATATTGAGCGTATTCTTGTGAGTATTTTGATACTTTGAGTGTTGTAATACGGTGCAAGTTCCCTTCAGCACTATATCCAGTATTCCAGTCAGAAGTACTGTCTTTTCGAGGTAAGGGATGTTATTTTTTTATAAATGATATTATTTCTTTCAATATCATTATACCGAAATATTGGTAAGATTTTTTCTTGTAAAATTTTTATCTTTTCATGTCGGGGTTACTATTCACGAGTTACTATTCATGAGTACTATTCACGAAGTATGATGATCTTTCTTGTGAGATTTTTACCTTTTAGTGTCGGAGTTACTATTCACGTATACGTCACTATTCACGTATACGGCACTATTCACAAATACGACACTATTCACAAAAAAATTTAATTTTCTTTTCTGTGTCCAAGATTGTCTGTTTTGGTTCCTATCTTTGATTGGATCTATGTTTTGATCTTTATTTTTGAATTCTGCTCCACAATAGTTATTATGGAGTATTTTTAAACATGGATAACAGAAGTACGAATCCTTACTATTTGTTCTTTTGTCTCACTGGATTCGTTTTCTTTAAAATATATTTTTCATCATCCTCAGTCCTAAATGATGATATTACTGAATATCTTTGGCTTATAGTGCAAAGATGAATGATTTCTTGATGAATATCATTGGTGTGACGCCCCCAAAATAGGTCCATTCCACCCAACCTATTCTGAGTCGCCAAATATATGGTACAGATAACAACTACAACTTTATTACAACAATTATCATACAAAATACAACAACACATATGCTGTGAGTTTGGATACAAATATATACCAACTGTGACTCATGTCCCAACCTTGGATAGCACGTCACAATGACACCTTACATAAAGGTATAGTCAAAAACTGTTTTAGAAATTAGAATCTTTAGAACGTGCTCAAGGAAACCTTCGTACATGGGAGGTCATGCTTCTAGGTTATGATAGATATCATATGGCTACAGAATTATCCTTGGTTGACCCAATAGACCCCAAAGAAAAATGAGAAGATTACTATCATATTCTTCCCAATGGTGAGTCTTCTCTTGACATATCATTATCTCTACTATCTCTAATTGAGAATTATACTTCAAACAAACACCAAGATTATATAGGTAGTGCTCGTATATATACTCAGCAAGTGGATGTGCACAACCATGTCTTATGATGACACGAGGTTGTGTGTCGTTAGACATCTTGTATGATAGTGGCAAAACACCCTTCCAACGTTGGGTTCGCTTCACCCTAGATGATTCACCAAATATAACTACTAAATGATGACCACCGTTCTATTCCCCTGTTACCCCCGCTCGACCCAGCTACACTCTTATTACCTGAAAGGAATTGTGAAACAGAAGGGTGAGCACAACTAGCCCAGTAAAGAATATCATGACTAAAAATAAATTATCAATAGTCTTCAACAGTAATAAATCAGAGATTTAGAACATATGGTAGATGATAAAACTTTTCAACCATAGTTGCAGCGGAACGAGCAATCCATTAGAAGAGTCAAATAGACTACAAAGTCTATTATCTTCTCCATGTTAAAAGTCCACCAACAATGTTTTATTCCTGTAACATCAATAAACAATTCTTGTCCACAATCACATGTATAACTCATAATCATATTTGTAGTTCTAAATTCCTCTTCTCATCCAGAACAAGATAATTTTCATCACTTGTCTTTACCTGAAACATCAAAGATCATGGTTATACCAAATCACAGTTCATGTTCATAATCATACTAATAAATTCATCTTTGCACTACAGGCCAAAGATATTCATCAACAGTTCATCTTTGCACTACAGGCCAAAAGATATTCAACAACAGGTCATCTTTGCACTACAGGCCAAAGACATTCATATATCAAAGAAATACATAATCATTTCAGAATTTATATAAACAATAATTATAACTATGTTGATAAATTCACATTTTCACTTAAGCTAAAGATATTCAATATAAATTCAATGGTCATGATCATACCAGTCACAATTCAACTTTTCACTACTGGCCAAAGAGAACCCTAGTCATGATCATACCAATAATCTACCCATCTTTACACTCTAGTGAAAGAGAATTTCAACATCAGGGTTATAAAATGTTATATATAAAAACAATATAATCAATATATAATTTTAATCTCCAGAGTAATATTCATAAATCAACTATAATTTGGTTAGAAAAAGAAACCAATTTTGTCATGAATAGTACCCGTGAATAGTAACTCGTGAATAGTAACTCGTGAATAGTAACTCATAAATAGTAACTCGTGAATAGTAACTTATGAATAATAACTCATGAATAGTAACTCGTGAATACTAACTCATGAATAATAACTCGTGAATAGTAACTCATGAATAGTAACTCGTGAATAGTAACTCATGAATAGTAACTCATGAATAGTAACCCCGACATGAAAAGTTTCAAATTTGATAAAAATTTTCAACCAATATTTCGGCATAATGATATTGAAGAAATAATATCATTTTCGAATAAAATAACATCCCTTACTATCCCTTACAATCCCTTACCTCAAAAGAGCAGTACTCCTGACTGGAATAACGCTGAACGAACTTGCACCGTATAGCAACACTCAAGATATCAAAATACTCACAAGAATACACTTGATAATATGGAGAGAGAAATAGAGAGAAAACTTCAGTTTCTGGTGTGATTTTCAATTATAACCTAAGCACCCTATTTATAGGAAAATGCTTAGAACACCAAAGCAGAAAATTGAATATAATAATAATATATTTAACAAATTTTCCTTAGCCCACCTTGACCATCTGAATTCAGCCATAACACATGTTAATGATGTCCACAAAATACAAAAAAACGTTTTTCTAAACAAAAATAATTAAAACTTTCAAAAATTAATTATTTCGGAATTTCGAAACTTCAATAATTCATAATAAATAGCCCTTTCATCAGAAAATTCGAATCTCGCGAATTTTTATAGAAAATTCAATTCTCTACAACTTTGCAGAAGAAAGTTTTTCCAAATTTCAAACAGAAATTGACCGAAATCCACAAACGGATAATTTTACAATCTATAATAAATTTTCGGTCAAGAATTCTGTCCACCAACACACAAAACATGTGTTAAACATTTAATCAAACAAAAATACTATTCCTCCTCATATACTCATATATCCCACATTCATTATAAAAATATCACCGTTAATATATTATTAAAATAATATATTTAAATGAATTATTTTATCAGAAAAAATAAAATATTAATTTTTAACAATTGTCACATTAAAATTTTTCTCCATCTATATCCACATAAAATCAATATTTTCCTCATCATATAAATTAATAATTAATTATTCATAAATAATATTACAAAATCACATTACTGACAACCAGGCAGTTCCCAAGAAAGAGGGGGCTTTCCAATAAGGATCTCTCCTTACTGGCGCATAATTAGATGACCAAACCTCTCCTTAGACAAAACTTTCTAGACATTACCAATAATGTTATCTAATAATATTATTCAGATAATATGAATTATTGCTCCGATAATAGAAAATACTGTGTAGTGACAATTATTAAAATAACAGTAATATAAAATATCAACGCAGAAATTATTGAATCAAAATAGAATATTGAACAGTAATTACTGAAACAATTATTGAGTAGTGCCTTCTTACGTAAGAATCAATAATTTGTGCAATACAGTGCGCTACTGTGCAACAACGCGTATTACTGTGTTTTAACCACCGGGTATTCCAACAGTATTAACGGCAACAACTACGCCGTTATTTATAAACAACTTATACTTGTCGTTTTCTTCATCCAATCGCTTTTCGTTATGGGGCCCACACAAGGTTGCGCCGTCGTACGAATATTCTCTGACAACAAGAATATTCCACGACCAAACGAATATTCCCCGACAACAATGAATATTTTATGACCACTTGCTTATTTGAAATATTTGCGCATTTTACCCATAACTTTAAACTTTTATCAATTTAACCATTTACTAAATAGAAAAATTAAATACTTTTATTTCATAAAATTCGGGGTCTTACAATCTCCCCTCCTTATGAAATTTCGTCTTCGAAATTTACGTACCTGGTATTTCAAAAAGTTGAGAATACCTTGCTTTCATTTAAGATTCTATCACCCCGTCATCATGATTTCTCCATTGCTCATCTCCTGTATTTCATATATCATTCTAGAATACAGCTTCAAAACAAGGGTTAATTGAACAAATTAACATATCACATAATATTCCGATATTATGACTGACCAACAAATAAGTTTAGGTAGGACACACTAGTGAAGGATTTACTCGTCTCTCCCCTCCTAGTTCTATTCCTCGATCTCCGCCAGAGATCATATCCCTAAGCTCTGATACCAACTGTGACTCATGTCCCAACCGTGGACAGCACCTCACAGTGGTACCTATCAGTTTGCCACCGCAGAACGGCGTCCCCTACGGAGAGTCTGGCTTCGGTGCATCCCCCATCTACAGGAAGTCACCAGCAAGAGGCTCGGGGCTCTTTACTTATAGCTCTGATACCAACTGTGACGCCCCCAAAATAGGTCCATTCCACCCAACCTATTCTGAGTCGCCAAATATATGGTACAGATAACAACTACAACTTTATTACAACAATTGTCGTACAAAATACAACAACACATATGCTGTGAGTTTGGATACAAATATATACCAACTGTGACTCATGTCCCAACCTTGGATAGCACGTCACAATGACACCTTACATAAAGGTATAGTCAAAAACTGTTTTAGAAATTAGAATCTTTAGAACGTGCTCAAGGAAACCTTCGTACATGGGAGGTCATGCTTCTAGGTTATGATAGATATCATATGGCTACAGAATTATCCTTGGTTGACCCAATAGATCCCAAAGAAAAATGAGAAGATTACTATCATATTCTTCCCAATGGTGAGTCTTCTCTTGACATATCATTATCTCTACTATCTCTAATTGAGAATTATACTTCAAACAAACACCAAGATTATATAGGTAGTGCTCGTATATATACTCAGCAAGTGGATGTGCACAACCATGTCTTATGATGACACGAGGTTGTGTGTCGTTAGACATCTTGTATGATAGTGGCAAAACACCCTTCCAACGTTGGGTTCGCTTCACCCTAGATGATTCACCAAATATAACTACTAAATGATGACCACCGTTCTATTCCCCTGTTACCCCCGCTCGACCCAGCTACACTCTTATTACCTGAAAGGAATTGTGAAACAGAAGGGTGAGCACAACTAGCCCAGTAAAGAATATCATGACTAAAGATAAATTATCAATAGTCTTCAACAGTAATAAATCAGAGATTTAGAACATATGGTAGATGATAAAACTTTTCAACCATAGTTGCAGCGGAACGAGCAATCCATTAGAAGAGTCAAATAGACTACAAAGTCTATTATCTTCTCCATGTTAAAAGTCCACCAACAATGTTTTATTCCTGTAACATCAATAAACAATTCTTGTCCACAATCACATGTATAACTCATAATCATATTTGTAGTTCTAAATTCCTCTTCTCATCCAGAACAAGATAATTTTCATCACTTGTCTTTACCTGAAACATCAAAGATCATGGTTATACCAAATCACAGTTCATGTTCATAATCATACTAATAAATTCATCTTTGCACTACAGGCCAAAGATATTCATCAACAGTTCATCTTTGCACTACAGGCCAAAAGATATTCAACAACATGTCATCTTTGCACTACAGGCCAAAGACATTCATATATCAAAGAAATACATAATCATTTCAGAATTTATATAAACAATAATTATAACCATGTTGATAAATTCACATTTTCACTTAAGCTAAAGATATTCAATATAAATTCAATGGTCATGATCATACCAGTCACAATTCAACTTTTCACTACTGGCCAAAGAGAACCCTAGTCATGATCATACCAATAATCTACCCATCTTTACACTCTAGTGAAAGAGAATTTCAACATCAGGGTTATAAAATGTTATATATAAAAACAATATAATCAATATATAATTTTAATCTCCAGAGTAATATTCATAAATCAACTATAATTTGGTTAGAAAAAGAAACCAATTTTGTCATGAATAGTACCCGTGAATAGTAACTCGTGAATAGTAACTCGTGAATAGTAACTCGTGAATAGTAATTCGTGAATAGTAACTCGTGAATAGTAACTCGTGAATAGTAACTCATGAATAGTAACTCATGAATAGTAACTCCGACATGAAAAGTTCTAAATTTGATAAAAATTTTCAACCAATATTTCGGCATAATGATATTGAAGAAATAATATCATTTTCGAATAAAATAACATCCCTTACTATCCCTTACAATCCCTTACCTCAAAAGAGCAGTACTCCTGACTGGAATAACGCTGAACGAACTTGCACCGTATAGCAACACTCAAGATATCAAAATACTCACAAGAATACACTCGATAATATGGAGAGAGAAATAGAGAGAAAACTTCAGTTTCTGGTGTGATTTTCAATTATAACCTAAGCACCCTATTTATAGGAAAATGCTTAGAACACCAAAGCAGAAAATTGAATATAATAATAATATATTTAACAAATTTTCCTTAGCCCACCTTGACCATCTGAATTCAGCCATAACACATGTTAATGATGTCCACAAAATACAAAAAAACGTTTTTCTAAACAAAAATAATTAAAACTTTCAAAAATTAATTATTTCAGAATTTCGAAACTTCAATAATTCATAATAAATAGCCCTTTCATCAGAAAATTCGAATCTCACGAATTTTTATAGAAAATTCAATTCTCTACAACTTTGCAGAAGAAAGTTTTTCCAAATTTCAAACAGAAATTGACCGAAATCCACAAACGGATAATTTTACAGTCTATAATAAATTTTCGGTCAAGAATTATGTCCACCAACACACAAAACATGTGTTAAACATTTAATCCAACAAAAATACTCTTCCTCCTCATATACTCATATATCCCACATTCATTGTAAAAATATCACCGTTAATATATTATTAAAATAATATATTTAAATGAATTATTTTATCAGAAAAAATAAAATATTAATTTTTAACAATTGTCACATTAAAATTTTTCTCCATCTATATCCACATAAAATCAATATTTTCCTCATCATATAAATTAATAATTAATTATTCACAAATAATATTACAGAATCACATTACTGACAACCAGACAGTTCCCAAGAAAGAGGGGGCTTTCCAATAAGGATCTCTCCTTACTGGCGCGCAATTAGATGACCAAACCTCTCCTTAGACAGAACTTTCTAGACATTGCCAATAATGTTATCTAATAATATTATTCAGATAATATGAATTATTGCTCCGATAATAGAAAATACTGTGTAGTGACAATTATTAAAATAACAGTAATATAAAATATCAACACAGCAATTATTGAATCAAAATAGAATATTGAACAGTAATTACTGTAACAATTATTGAGTAGTGTCTTCTTACGTAAGAATCAATAATTTGTGCAATACAGTGTGCTACTGTGCAACAACGCGTATTACTGTGTTTTAACAACCGGGTATTCCAACAGTATTAACGGTAACAACTACGCCGTTATTTATAAACAACTTATACTTGTCGTTTTCTTCATCCAATCGCTTTCCGTTATGGGGCCCACACAAGGTTGCGCCGTCGTACGAATATTCTCTGACAACAAGAATATTCCACGACCAAACGAATATTCCCCGACAACAATGAATATTTTATGACCACTTGCTTATTTGAAATATTTACGCATTTTACCCATAACTTTAAACTTTTATCAATTTAACCATTTACTAAATAGAAAAATTGAATACTTTTATTTCATAAAATTCGGGGTCTTACATTTGGCCTGTAGTGCAAAGATGAACAGGTGTTAAGATGAACATGACCGACTGATTAATATCTTTGGCCTGTAGTGCAAATATGACTATTTGGTTCAAGATGTATATTGATTGATGTTACAGGGATAAAATATCGATGATGGACTTTTAAATTCATAGATGATAGTAGATTTCATTCTCTACTTAACTCTTCTAATGAATTATTGTTTCCGCTATAGTTGTTGATCTAAAACTTGTTGTCTATTATATTCTATCAGATTTTTCCCTATTGAGTACTAACGATAATTTGTTCTATATTATCTTAGTCATAATATTCTTTACTGGGCTAGTTGAGCTCACCCTTTTTTTTTATGTTCCATTTTTCTTCTCAGGAGGCGAGAATGTAGCGGGTACTAGTCGGGGTATGGAATGATGGTTCAAGATAGTTGTCTTAGTAGTCCTCACTATTTTGTAAAATAGTGTATCAATAATTGTAATGAGGACTTATTTGAGTGTGTATATTGTCTAGAAGACAATATTTGTATTTAAACTCATAGTATATGTGTTGTCGTATTTTGCACGACAATTGTAATAATAAAGTTGTAATTGTTTTCTGTACCATATATTTGGCGACTCAGAATGGATTGGGTGGAATGAACCTATTTTGGGGGCGTCACAATGACTTTAGTACTAAATTGTCCTTACAGTGTATGAGCATGTTTAACAAGTTGGTGCTCTTGAGTCCA
The DNA here is from genome assembly GCA_016801055.1 of Panax notoginseng. Classification (NCBI taxonomy): domain Eukaryota; kingdom Viridiplantae; phylum Streptophyta; class Magnoliopsida; order Apiales; family Araliaceae; genus Panax; species Panax notoginseng. The sequence goes on from CM029023.1 coordinate 133,820,097, forward strand.
GACTTATAGGTAACTAATATTTTCACATTTTGCACATGATCTCTTTCACATGAATTGTGAGTGAATTTCATCTTCATGTGAGAGAAACTCATATAAAAATATTATTTTAATTCGTAAAAATATCAATTTCCATAAAATAAATCTTTTAGTCAATTGAACTTTTTAACATATCAAATTTTGATTTTAGATTGTTCCTATTCTTTTTTTTTTTTTTTTACTTCCATGTTAAACTTCAAAATGTAAAAATTTTGTATCTCACTTTGTGGGAAGAAACCACCGGAGTTATTTAACACTATACTATTAGAAGCTTTATGAACGCAAATTTTAATATTCATTGCCCATTGGGTTCTAAATTATAAGATCTTTATTGATTTTTAAAAGTTAATTTAAATATTTTAAAATTAATATTATTTTTTAAAAATTATAGAACAATAAATCTTACAATGTGTAATTTTTTGTAACTACAATTAAATTAATTCATATCAACTTTGTGATAAAAATATTTCAAATTTACTTTTACAAAGACAATAATAGTCTTATATTTTAAAACGAGAGAGTATAACATTAGGGGAAAAATATTTCTATTTTTGCGTACCCCTTAAAATTATTATAGTATATAACAAATATACAAAAGTTTATGCAATAGTATTAATGATAAGATTGCAAATGTATAATTATATCTACAAAAATAAACATGTTGAATATAGTTTAAAGGGATAAAAAGTAAAAATACATATATATTTTAAATATAGATTATCAAATACATTTATTCATTTAAATATCAGTGTCACTTCTTTATTCAACTCATCTAGAGGCCCTTAATTATTCAGACTATTTCATTTAATTTTATTAAACAATAAGTTGAATAAAGTGAATGACATAATATTACTAATGACACAGTAAAAAGAAATAATTATTTTTTAAGTATACTATGGACGCGCAGAGTTCTTAATCAGAATGGCCAACAGTCTTTATTGTAATTGTGCATATATTATACTAATATATTTTGACTTGTTTTGAATATGGACTGTTAATCTCTCTTACTTGTAATAGTGAATTTTACCTTGTTTTCTTTCTTAAATTTTATTTTGAAATTATTATTTATATTATGACATGTAAATATAAAAATTTTATTTTTATATTTTCAGATGCTAATGTTTAAGTTTGATATGCCAAATAAAAAGAAGAAGAAAAGAAGAAGAAGTCTGTTATGCACCAAGCTACACGCACCAAACTTGACAATTGCCACTATATATGATACCATTATATTATATGATGATTATATTGACACTATATTTGTTTGTGATTATGTTGCATGAGATTGGAAAATTTATAAGTACTAGTTTAATGCCTTTGCGTACCTTTTTATCTTCGACTACAATCTCATGGAATATATATATTTTTTTGTTTCTAAAGTCATTTATGTGTGACTATATAATCCCAAGGGGATAGGTGGGATTAAATAGTATCCCTTTTGATGTATTGGATGGTCTTAGAAGTGTCCATGTACTAACTAATAAGGATAAAAAAGTGCTTAAAGTAGTAAAAATAAATATAAATCTCATGCATCATTATTGCAAGCGAACACACTTTGTTTCTGGACGAAAAAGAAAAGAATATAAAGTTTAAATTAGAACAAAAAAAAAGAATAGAAAACTTAAAGTTTTTCTTTGTGTTGTTTTTGAGTTTTTAATTGAAAAGAATAGAAAATTTAAATTTTTTATTTTCTTGCGTTTTTGAGTTTCAATGAAAAGAACAGAAAAATATTACTTTTACAAATTTACCCTTCTATTAATTATAATAATTGAATCATGAATACAAATATGCAAGATAAATTTAATCAATGAAAAAAATTTCATAATCAAATAGAAATATCTAAATAAATGTTAAACAAAAACTACTTCTACAAAATTATTGTCATACCATACTCAAAAGTCATCAAACATAATCTGTATTATTAATACTAACGGAGATTATTCATCAAATAATAGCATATGGGTTTGCTGGAAGAAAATGGTCATTGCATGTTGAACTTTGTGCATTCATATAATGTATTCACACATGTAAAAATATATGAACTGCATGTTGTATTTTATATTAAATAAAATATTACAAAATTTATGGAGATTTGTAAATGTTCAATATATATTAAATACCTATTAGTGGGATATTAATTTTATTACCGTTGAAGAGATTTTACCGTTGCCATATATATATATTACCGTTGCCTTCTATTCTTATATAAAAGGAAAAGGAAAGGCTGATCTTATTAAAAAAATATATATCTTCTTTACAGCAGCAGGTAGTATATATATATATATATATATATATATATATATATATATATATGTGTGTGTGTGTGTGTGTGTGTGTGTGTGTGGTATTTTTTTTTGTTTGAGTAAAGAAAATTAGAAATTAATCCTTGGTCATTTAACTATTTCAAGTGCTGATTAGTTGTGTGAAGAGCCGTTGAATCATGGAGTAGAATTTCGTCCGTGACCTTAGCTGTGACGCCCCCAAAATTAGGTATACATCACCCATCTTGGGTCGTCAGATACATAGTACAGAATACAAATACAACTTACTAATACAACTGTCGTGTACAATACGACAAAACATAAACTGTGAGTTTGAATACAAATATTATCTTCTAGAGAGTATTCATACTCAAAAGGAGTCCTCGTTACATTTATTAACACACCATTACATAGAATAGTGAGGACTACTAACTAATACTATCATTCGGACTATCACTCCGTTCCCCGACTTGCCCCAGCTACGTTCTCATTTCCTGAAGAGAACAGTGAAAGAAAGGGTGAGCTCAACTAGCCCAGTAAGAAATATTATGACTAAGATAATGCAGAATAAATTATCATTAGCCTTCAACAATGTTAAACTGATAAAATATAATAGACATCAAGTTTAACTGCAGCGGAACAAGCAATCCATTAAAAGAGTCAAGTAGAAAATAAACTCTACTATCTTTTATGATTTAAAAGATTTTTCAACACTGTGATCGCTGAGACTCAGCTTAATAAAATAATCCACATCATCGAATCACCCCTGCACTACGGCCAAGGATATTCGTATATTCATTAATGGTCATGATCATGCCAACAACTGTCCATCAATGCACTACGGGCCAATGAGGACTTTTATCACATCATTTGTAACATTACGGTCATGATTATACCGAATAATCCCTGGTCATAATCATACCAAGTCCATCTATGCACTACAGGCCACAGATGACTTTCAACAGAATATAAACATGAGGATGATGACAATGATATAAGAATTCAATAAAACAAGTTCAAGAATTAATTTATCCAAGAATTAACAACGTCCAAATTGTCAACATGATACTGGATGAAACGCAATTATCAAGGATATTCCACAAATTTCATGGAGTATAGAAGTCAAAACTTAACCAACTGAGTATAATAAAGAATGGAATAACAAAAGAAATCACCATGCATGCGATAGACCGCACAGACAGGTTATTCCAACAGAATAATAAATAATGGAACCAGGTCCGGCGTAAACGCACAGACAGGATATTCCGACAGAATAATAAATAATGGAACCAGGTCAGCGTAGCACAGACAGGATATTCCGACAGAATAATAAATAATGGAACCAGGTCCGGTGTAAAACACACAGACAGGATGTTCCAACAGAATAATAAGAAGACGGAACCAGGTCCGGTGTAAAACATACAGACAGGATGTTCCAACAGAATAATAATAAAAACGGAACCAGGTCCGGCGTAAAACACACAGACAGGATGTTCCAACAGAATAATAATAAAAACGGAACCAGGTCCGGCGTAAAACACACAGACAGGATGTTCCAACAGAATAATAGGAGAATGTCACCAAGTATAGGGTAGACCGCGTATACAGGTTATTCCAACAGAATAATAAGAAATAGAATAACAACAGTTCTCTTCATGAATAAGAAAGAATAACACCCCTTACCGTTTTAAAGAAGAGCTGAAATAAGGAAGTAGTTAAGTAGCAGAATACTCTTCTTCTCTCTCTCTATAGTTTTTCTCTATAGTTTCTCTCTCTAGAGTTCAGTGAATTCGTAAGAAATAATGAAGGAATGAGCTGCTATTTATAGAAAAATAGAATGCATAGTAACTAATCCATGAACGGTCCAGATTGATTACTTTAATCTGACGGTCCATATTTAAAGAAAAATCTTTTAAATAAAATATAATATATTCTATTTATAGAATAACTTTAATAAAGTATTCTGTTTTATATAAAAAGATGTTTCTGTTTTATTACGTTAATAATACGAATAAAACAAAACGTCATTATCGCTAAATAATTCATATTATTAACTGACAATAATTGAATCAAACTGAGTGACTTCTCACATAAGCATTAATAATCAATACCGTGTGCTACTATGCAACCACACGTATTACTGTACTTTTACTACCGAGTAGTTCAACAGTAACAATGGTAAAACTTCCGTCGTTATTTTTAATAAAATATTTTTGTCGTTTTCTCAATCCGACAATAATTCCGTTGTGGGGTCCACCAATGATTGTGTCGTTGTACGAATATTCCCTGTTAAAACGAATATTCCCCGACCAATCGAATATTATATAACAACTTGCGTACTTTGCAAAATTTATAAATATTACCCACAACTATAACATTATATCAAATTAACTCCATAATATTTAAAAATGATATTTATAAAAAATTCATCTTTATTTATAAAAGTTGGGATCTTACAACCTCCCCTTCTTATGAAATTTCGCCCTCGAAATTAGGGTACGTACCTGGTATGTCGAAGAGATAAGGATACCTTGATTTCATTTCAGATTCTAACTCCTAAGTCATTTCCTCAACATCGTGGTTTCTCCACAAAACTTTGACTTGAGGTATAACCTTAGAGCGTAGAATATGTTCCTTCTTATCCAAGATTTGAACAGGAACTTCTTCATACGTCAAATCCTCCGCTATTTCGTCCGGTTCTAACTCAATAATGTGGTTCGGGTCTTCCACATATTTGCGTAACATGGATATGTGAAAAACGTTATGAACACGAGACATACTTAGCGGTAAAGCGAGTCTATAAACCACAGTTCCTACTCGATCGAGGATTAAAAATGGACCGATGAATCGAGGATTGAGCTTTCCTCTCTTTCCAAATCTCGTAACTCCTTTCCATGGAGCAACACGTAAGAACACATGATCTCTTACATCAAATTCCTTGTCCTTTCGATGAAGATCAGCATAACTCTTTTGTCGATCTTGTGAGGTTTTTATACGTTGTCGGATCGTTTGAATCTTTTCTGTAGTCATACGTACCAACTCCGATCCCAACAACGTTGCTTCACCCACCTCATCCCAGCATACTGGAGAACGACATTTTCTTCCATACATTGCTTCGAATGGAGCCATGCCAATACTTGCTTGATAACTGTTGTTGTAGGAAAACTCCACCAATGGCAAGAACTTGTCCCAACTTCCCTTGAAGTCAAAGACACAGAGTCTTAATAAATCTTCTAGAGTTTGAATAGTCCTCTCTGATTGTCCGTCCGTCTGAGGATGATATGCCGAACTAAATCGTAAATCTGTGCCCATAGCTTTTTGTAAACTAACCCAAAATCGTGAAGTGAATCTTGGGTCACGATCAGAAACTATGGATACTGGCATACCATGCAGTCTTACAATCTCGTTTATGTACATACGAGCAAGACGTTCAAGTGTATAAGTTTCTCGTATCGGTAAGAAATGAGCAGACTTGGTCAATCTATCAACAATGACCCAAATCGCATCAATACCTTGAGAAACCCTAGGAAGACCGGTAACGAAATCCATGGTAATGTGCTCCCACTTCCATTCTGGAATTTCAAGTGGTTGCAATGGACCTTTTGGTACTTGATACTCCGCTTTGACTCGTTGACAAGTTAGACACCTTGAGATAAACAGCGCTATCTCTCTCTTCATATTACTCCACCAAAATGTATGACGAAGATCATGATACATTTTGGTACTTCCAGGATGGATTGCAAACGGTGTGTTGTGCGCCTCCATCATGATTTCATACTTTAAATCAGGGTTGTTAGGAACACAAAGTCTGGAGTTGACTCGAAGTATTCCTTCTTCATCGATTCTTGCTTCCGGCATAGTACCTTCTTGCACTTTCTTCCTTATACGCATCAGCTCCAGGTCTGTAGCTTGAGCAGCTTTAACTTTATCGATTAAAGTCGGTTCTACTCGTATATTCGCCATCATCACATGGGTCCCTGGAGTCTTTAACTCTATCTCCATCCTTTGCAAATCACACAAAATGGGCCTTTGTGTTGACAATATCGCACTCGTACTTGCATATGGTCTTCTACTCAATGCGTCAGCTACCACGTTCGCTTTTCCAGGATGGTATTGAATGGTATGATCATAATCTTTCAACAGTTCAAGCCAACGTCGTTGTCGCATGTTGAGTTCCTTTTGAGTGAAGAAATATTTAAGGCTTTTATGATCCGTAAAGATCTCCACCCTCTCCCCATACAAGTAATGCCTCCAAATTTTAAGTGCAAAGACAACAGCTGCCAACTCTAGATCATGAGTAGGATAATTCCTCTCATATTCCTTGAGTTGTCTTGATGCATAGGCTATGACTTTTCCATGTTGCATGAGAACACATCCCAACCCTTTGCTCGAAGCATCACTGTAGATGACAAATCCCTCCGAGCCAGATGGTATTGTTAGAACAGGTGCTGAAATGAGTCTCCTCTTGAGTTCTTGAAAACTCTGCTCACACTCTTCGCTCCAACCGAACTTTGTATCTTTCCGAGTCAGCTGAGTTAATGGAGTAGCGATTCGAGAAAATCCTCAACGAATCTCCGATAATAACCAGCTAGACCGAGAAAGCTACGTACTTCGGTTACTGATTTAGGTTGCTCCCAGCTTTGAATTGCTTCAATCTTTGCCGGGTCAACAGATATTCCACGACTTGATACTACGTGCCCAAGGAATGCTACCTCTTCCAGCCAGAACTCGCATTTCTTCAACTTGGCATAAAGTTTGTATTCACGAAGCTTTTGGAGTACCATCCTCAAGTGTTGCTCATGATCTTCACGGCTTTTGGAATAAACAAGGATGTCATCGATAAAGACGACTACAAAGTGATCTAAATATTCCTTGAATACCCTGTTCATCATATCCATGAAGGCAGCAGGAGCATTAGTCAATCCAAAAGACATAACTAAGAATTCATAATGCCCATACCGAGTTCTGAAGGCAGTCTTTGGAATATCCTCAGTTCTAACCTTCAGCTGATGATATCCAGAACGAAGATCGATCTTTGAAAAGAATTGTGCTCCTTGCAACTGGTCAAACAGGTCATCAATACTTGGCAATGGGTACCTATTTTTGATGGTGACATGATTCAACTCCTGATAATCAATACAAAGTCGCATACTCCCATCTTTCTTCTTCACGAACAGAACAGGAGCACCCCAAGGAGAAGTACTAGGACGAATAAAACCAATGTCTAACAATTCCTGCAGTTGAGTCTTTAACTCCTGAAGTTCAATAGGAGCCATTCGATATGGGGCTTTGGAAATGGGTTTTGTACCGGGTTCAAGGTCGATACAAAATTCAATTTCACGCTCTGGGGGTAGGCCAGGAAGTTCTTCGGGAAATACGTCAGGAAATTTATTAACAACAGAAATATCATTCAAAGCTGACGTATTTTTGTTTAGATCTGTGACATGAGCTAAGAAAGCTTGACATCCGTTTTTCAATAAACGAATAGCTTTATGGCTTGAGATGACAGCGATTGATTTTAATGGTTTGGTTGCTTGAATTCGCATAATAGGTCGATTAGGAATATGAAAGCTAACAACCTTACGAAAACAATCAATTTTTGCATGATGAGTAGTTAACCAATCAATCCCTAGAATCACGTCAAATGCAAGTATTTTTAATGAAATAAGATCGACAGGTAATGTGTGGGTACCAACTTGAACCAAACAAGACTTATAAACCGTGGATGTAATGAAGGTTTCTCCCAATGGAGTTTCAACTGCTAAGTCAAAGTCTAATTTCTCCGGAATCAAATTTAATCGATGAGTGCAAGTAGGAGAAATAAAAGAATGGGTAGAACCGGTATCAAATAAAGTATAGACTTCGTTAGAGTTTATGATAAGCTTACCCGTGATGACCTCATTCGGGTTCCTTGCGTTCTGGGAGGTCACAACAAACGCTCTCCCTTGCACAACCGGTTTTGACTTTTCTGGGACGGCCTTTGGTGCCTCCATCCTAGCTGAATTTGTCTTCGGTAAACGACAAAATCGGGCTAAATGACCTTCTCTTCCACAATTATAACATGCTTTGGACGGCATCGCGCAGTTTGGACTGATGTGCCCCTCCCCTCCGCATTTGAAATATATGATAGGTGGTCGTTCTCCTTCCTTAACGACAGGTGCTGGTGCTGACGTCTTTCCATCATTGTTGAATCTCCTCTTCTTGAAATGCCCATTCTTATTGTTTTGGCCCTGATTACCACCGAAGTGGTTACCATTTCTGGCCTGTTGATTCCCTCCACGCTTGTTGTCACCGCTTCGATGACTGCTCTCACTGGTATTATCATTTTGCCGGCTGCTCTCTTTTGGTTGCGTTGTCTCGTTATCGCGCTCCACCAACTGAGCCCTATTTACAACATCTGAATACAAACACAGTTTATGAGAAACAAGATGTTGACGTATCTCCGGCTTCAAACCTCTTAAAAACATCCGCGTCATTCTTTCTTCATTATCCACCAGGTGGGACGCAAACCGGGATAACTCCGCAAATTTTGCCTCGTACTGCGACACGGTCATATTATTCTGCTCCAATTTGATGAACTCCACCTCCTTCATGTGACGAATACTCTCGGGAAAGTATTTGTCGTTAAACAGCTCTTGGAACTTCTCCCAAGACATCTTCAGTGCGGCAGGTTGAGTACGCTTTATCGATTCCCACCAGTAATCTGCCTCTCCTCGCAACATAAAGGCGGCAAAGGGAACCTTTTGCTCCTCGGAGCAACCCAAGACATCAAATATCTTGGTGATCTGCTTTATCCATGTTTCAGCTACAAGTGGTTTGGGTTCTCCCTTAAACTCCGGTGGTCCCAGCTCCTTAAACTGTTTAGCGGTGACCGCCTGAGAGTTTCCAGTATTTCCACCTACGTTGTGGACAGGAGCCGCTTTCACATGTTGTTGCATGAATTGCATAAAACCTCTGAATATTCCATCATTCATCAACTGGTCAGTGTTGTTGTTTGCATGAGGATTGTCACCTTCCTGATGAACATTATCCTGATTATTGATATGTGGTGAATCAATAATCGCCTGTGCTCCATTGCTATTCTCAACATTCTCAGATGCCATTTTCAGATACTGCCACAAAATAAAAGTTAATTGATATGTCATATATTATCCTTATATTATGACCGACCAATTAAATACCATGCAAATAAACTTAGGTAGGTCATACTAGCGAAGGAATTCCCCGTCTCTCCCCTCCTAGTTCTATTCTCACATCTTAGCCAGGGATCATATCCCTAAGCTTTGATACCAACTGTGACGCCCCCAAAATTAGGTATACATCACCCATCTTGGGTCGTCAGATACATAGTACAGAATACAAATACAACTTACTAATACAACTGTCGTGTACAATACGACAAAACATAAACTGTGAGTTTGAATACAAATATTATCTTCTAGAGAGTATTCATACTCAAAAGGAGTCCTCGTTACATTTATTAACACACCATTACATAGAATAGTGAGGACTACTAACTAATACTATCATTCGGACCATCACTCCGTTCCCCGACTTGCCCCAGCTACGTTCTCATTTCCTGAAGAGAACAGTGAAAGAAAGGGTGAGCTCAACTAGCCCAGTAAGAAATATTATGACTAAGATAATGCAGAATAAATTATCATTAGCCTTCAACAATGTTAAACTGATAAAATATAATAGACATCAAGTTTAACTGCAGCGGAACAAGCAATCCATTAAAAGAGTCAAGTAGAAAATAAACTCTACTATCTTTTATGATTTAAAAGATTTTCCAACACTGTGATCGCTGAGACTCAGCTTAATAAAATAATTCACATCATCGAATCACCCCTGCACTACGGCCAAGGATATTCGTATATTCATTAATGGTCATGATCATGCCAACAACTGTCCATCAATGCACTACGGGCCAATGAGGACTTTTACCACATCATTTGTAACATTACGGTCATGATTATACCGAATAATTCCTGGTCATAATCATACCAAGTCCATCTATGCACTACAGGCCACAGATGACTTTCAACAGAATATAAACATGAGGATGATGACAATGATATAAGAATTCAATAAAACAAGTTCAAGAATTAATTTATCCAAGAATTAACAACGTCCAAATTGTCAACATGATACTGGATGAAACGCAATTATCAAGGATATTCCACAAATTTCATGGAGTATAGAAGTCAAAACTTAACCAACTGAGTATAATAAAGAATGGAATAACAAAAGAAATCACCATGCATGCGATAGACCGCACAGACAGGTTATTCCAACAGAATAATAAATAATGGAACCAGGTCCGGCGTAAACGCACAGACAGGATATTCCGACAGAATAATAAATAATGGAACCAGGTCCGGCGTAAAAGCACAGACAGGATATTCCGACAGAATAATAAATAATGGAACCAGGTCCGGTGTAAAACACACAGACAGGATGTTCCAACAGAATAATAAGAAGACGGAACCAGGTCCGGTGTAAAACATACAGACAGGATGTTCCAACAGAATAATAATAAAAACGGAACCAGGTCCGGTGTAAAACACACAGACAGGATGTTCCAACAGAATAATAATAAAAACGGAACCAGGTCCGGTGTAAAACACACAGACAGATGTTCCAACAGAATAATAGGAGAATGTCACCAAGTATAGGGTAGACCGCGTATACAGGTTATTCCAACAGAATAATAAGAAATAAAATAACAACAGTTCTCTTCATGAATAAGAAAGAATAACACCCCTTACCGTTTTAAAGAAGAGCTGAAATAAGGAAGTAGTTAAGTAGCAGAATACTCTTCTTCTCTCTCTCTATAGTTTTTCTCTATAGTTTCTCTCTCTAGAGTTCAGTGAATTCGTAAGAAATAATGAAGGAATGAGCTGCTATTTATAGAAAAATAGAATGCATAGTAACTAATCCATGAACGGTCCAGATTGATTACTTTAATCTGACGGTCCATATTTAAAGAAAAATCTTTTAAATAAAATATAATATATTCTATTTATAGAATAACTTTAATAAAGTATTCTGTTTTATATAAAAAGATGTTTCTGTTTTATTACGTTAATAATACGAATAAAACAAAACGTCATTATCGCTAAATAATTCATATTAGTAACTGACAATAATTGAATCAAACTGAGTGACTTCTCACATAAGCATTAATAATCAATACCGTGTGCTACTATGCAACCACACGTATTACTGTACTTTTACTACCGAGTAGTTCAACAGTAACAATGGTAAAACTTCCGCCGTTATTTTTAATAAAATATTTTTGTCGTTTTCTCAATCCGACAATAATTCCGTTGTGGGGTCCACCAATGATTGTGTCGTTGTACGAATATTCCTTGTTAAAACGAATATTCCCCGACCAATCGAATATTATATAACAACTTGCGTACTTTGCAAAATTTATAAATATTACCCACAACTATAACATTATATCAAATTAACTCCATAATATTCAAAAATAATATTTATAGAAAATTCATCTTTATTTATAAAAGTTGGGATTTTACATTAGCACCGAGAAAAGTTCTTTGAGGAGCGAAATTTCTACTTAAGGACAGTGCACTGCACGTCTCTGCTCAACATAATTCGCTCTAAATCGATAAGTTCTATTTCTACCCTTCTTTTATTTGATAGTTGAATCTATATTTTATTCGTATTTCTCCAACAATCTTAAGTAGAAATTATGAATTTTGCTATGCTTACCGTCACAAAATATGTCCCTGATTTGACCAAAGTTGAGCCTTTTGATGAATTCAATTTTAAACGATGACAAACCAAATTACTTTTGATTATGGATATTGTTAAAGTTAACCATCTTTTAACCAAATCAAAACCAGTTGAACCCCTTTACAATGCTACCGATGAACAAAAGAAAGAATATGAATCTTCTGTTAGTATTTGGTCTTCTGCTGATAAAATTTGCAAGGCTATCATTCTCAACTCATTGTCGAATGAACTTTTTGATATCTATTGTCTATATAAACATGCTGCTGAAATTTGGGATGCTTTAGTTTTGAAATATGTTGTGGAAGATGCTGGTGTCAAAAAGTATGCAATTGAATTTTTTTTTAATTTTTACATGACCGATGAAAAAGATGCTTCTTCCCAAATTCATGATTTTCATCTTGTCGTAGCCGAACTTAATAATGAAGGTATGATTTTACATGCTCCTTTTATTGTTGGCTCCCTTGTAGAGAAATTGCCTGATTCTTGGAAAGATTACAAGAATATTATGAAACATAGAAGGAAAGACATGATGTGACGCTCCCAAAATAGGTATACATCACCTATCTTGAGTCGCCAAATACATGGTACATAAATCAAATACAAACTTAATTATACAACTGTCGTGTACAATACGACAAAACATAGCTGAGAGTTTAAACAAGAATATTGCCTTCTAGACAATATCCACTCTCAATGGAGTCCTCATTATAATTATTATCATACTATTTCACAGAATAGCGAGGACTACTAAAGTCACTTATCCTGGACCATCACTCCATTTTCCGACTCGTCCCAACTATATTCTCATTTCCTGAAGAGAACAATGAAAGAAAGGGTGAGCTCAACTAGTCCAGTAAGAAATATTATGACTAAGATAATACAGAATAAATTATCCTTAGCCTTCAACAGTATAACAACTGATAGAATATAATAGACAACAAGTTTTAGATCAACAACTGTAGCGGAATAAGCAATTCATTAGAAGAGTCAAGTAGAGCATAAAATCTACTATCTTCTATGATTTAAAAAGTTTTTTATCAACTTTATTGCTGAGACTCAGCTTAATAAATAAACCACATCATCGAATCATCCCTGCACTACGGGCCAAGGATATTCATGTAATCATCAATGGTCATGACTATACCGAATAATCCCTAGTCATAATCATACCAACAACTGTCCATCAATGAAATACAGGCCAATGAGGACTTTCACCACATCATTCGTCACATTACGGTCATGATTATACCAAATAATTCTTGGTCATAATCATACCAAGTCCATCTATGCACGTAAGCCAAAGATGACTTTCATCACAATATAAGTATGAGGATGATGACAATGACATAATAATTCAATAAAACAAGTTAAAGATAAATTTTAAAGATTTATAATTTAATTTATCCAGAAATCAATAACGTCCAAATTGTCAACATGATACTGCTTTTTGGAGTAAAATTCAAGAATGTCCAGAAGAATATTTTCATGAAAAGATACTGGATGAAGCGTAAATATCCAGGATATTCTACTAATTTCATGGAGTATAGAAGCCAAAACTTTAACTAATTGAGTATAACAAAATATATTAAACTGCAAATGGATTTTCGCCCGCTATGCGGTAATCCACGTAGGCAGATTATTTTCATAATTTAATAAGAAATGAATACGAATGATCATTCATCATGCATGTGGTAATCCACATAGACAGGTTATTCCAACAGAATAATAAAGAATGGAATAATAGAAAAATTCACCATGCATGCGGTAGTCCGCGTAGACAGGTTATTCCAACAGAATAATAAAAAATAGAATAACAGAAGAATTCACCAGGCATGCGATAGACTGCACAGACAGGTTATTCCAACAGAATAATAAAGAATGAAACAGGTCATGCGTAATTCGCACAGACAGGATATTTCAACAGAATAAAGAAGGGAACCAGGTCATGCGTAATCCGCACAGACAGGATATTCCAACAGAATAATAAAGAACGGAATAACAACAGAATTCACCAGGCATCCGATAAACCGCACAGACAGGTTATTCCAACAGAATAATAAAGAATAGAATAAAAGAAGAATTTCACCATGTATGCGGTACTTCGCATACAGGTTATTCCAACATAATAATAAAGAATGGAATAACAGAAGCTCTCTTCATGAATACGAAAGAAATAATATCCTTTACGAATACAACAAATAATATCCCTTACAATCGAAAATAATATTCCAACAAATATTTAACGAAGATAATATTCCTACGAATATTGAACGAAGATAATACTCTTTATGAATATTGAACAAAAATAATATTCATACGAATACGAAAAATAATATCTCTTCAGAATATGAAATAAATAATACCCCTTACCTTAGAAGAAAACTGGATACTGAAATAGTGAGGTAGCATACTTCTCTTCTTCTTTCTCTCTATAATTTCTCTCTAAAATAACTGCTCTATAGCTTTAGTGAATTGGTAAAAAATAAAGAAGGAATGAGCTTCTATTTATAGAAAAATATAGTTTCAATAATTACACATTTTGGGGCTCGAAATATTACAGTATAATACCTTTCTCTTTTCTTTTATTTTTAATTTAGTCCTGCAAGTATTATCAATCTTGCACTACCTCCCCTAATAGTAAATCATGTGAATCAATAGTAAATCATATGACGCAATAGTTCTAAACATGTGAAAAATTAATTATAGTATAGTACATTCATCTATACCTCCATTTTTAATTTAGTCATGTAAGTATTATCAATCTTGCACCACTCTCCTAATAGTAAATCATGTGAATCAATAGTACACACATGTGAACACATAGTTATAATCATGCGAATTAATAATAATTATTTGCTCATTTATCCGATTAATTACCCGATTGGTCAGTATAACTTCCAGACATCAATTAATATCGTAATAAATGTCGATTTCCACTAACACTAATAATTCTAACACAATAGAACTATCAATTTTATCTTTAATCAACACGAACTTATTCATTATTAATATTATAACTTACAATATTTAACAACCAGGTCGTTCCCAGGAAAGAGGGGGCTTTTCGATAAGAATTTCTCCCTATTGGCGTGCAATTAGATTATCTAACCTCTCCTTGACAGAACTTCTAGACATTGTCAATATTACAAATAATAATATGAATAACTTTGTCGTTTCAATTATTGATTTAATAATATAACATATTATGCAGATGATACTGTGACAACAATTGAATCAATAATATGAGAGATATGATGCAGCAATTACTGTAGCAATAATTGAGTATAACTGAGTGATTTATCACGTAAGCATCAATAATCAATACCGTGTGCTACTATACAACCACGCGTATTACTGTACTTTTATCACCGATTATTTTATGATAACTTGGTTACTTTAAAAAAAATTCACATATCACCCTTAACTTTAACCTTTTATCAATTTAACCATTTACTAAATAGAATAATTATAAGAAAATTGAATACTTTCATTTCATAAAATTCGGGGTCTCACACATGACCTTAGAGGAGTTAATTGTTCATATTCGTATTGAGGAAAAGAACAAAAATTTAGATAAAACTGCCAAAGCCAAAGAGATGTCTTCCAATGCAAATTTGGTTGATGATTGCAAACCTCGTCACCCGTTCAACAAACATCCTAAACATGGGAATAAGTATAACACCGGTCCGAAGGAAAAACCAAATCAGTTCAAGAACAAAACCTCAAAACCTAAAGGTGATTGTTTCGTGTGTGGAAGGCCAGGGCATCATGCTGTTCAATGCAAGTTCAAAAAGGGAAGCAACATGTTTGTTCCTCCGAGAGCTAACTTAGCTGAGGCAGACAATACTATTGTGGCGGTTGTCTCCGAGGTGAACATGGTGACTGACAAAGATGCATGGGTAGTGGATTCTAGTGCTACCGAACACATTTATGCGAATCGTGGTGCATTCATCTCTTACACTCCCCTTAAGGAAAAAGATGAACATGTGTACATGGGAGATTCGAGGCCTGCATCAGTGTTGGGTAAAGGGAAAGTAAATCTAAAATTGACTTCTGGGAAGATCATTTCTCTTACCGATGTTCTTCATATTCCTGAGATTCACTACAATCTTGTATCTATTGGGATACTTGGGAAAGTTGGGGTTAAAGTTATATTTGAATCTGATAAGGTCGTGTTAATAAAAAATGGGGTGTTTGTGGGAAAAAGTGTATCTTAATGCTGGTTTATTTCATTTGAATGTACTTGAAGTCATGAATAATAATGCTAGTACTTCTTTTGCTTACTTGGTTGAATGTGATGATATTTGGCATGCTAGATTAGGCCATGTGAATTATTCTTATATAAAAATGATGAAAAATTTAGGAATTTTAAAAGATGTTAAAATTTCAAATATCAAGAAATGTCAAGTGTGTGGAAGCCAAAACTATTAAAAAGACATGTAAATCAGTACTAGTTAGAGAATCTGAACCTCTTAATTTAATTCATTCAGACTTAGGTGATATGTCTAGAAATACTTCTAGGGGTGGGAAAAATTATTATGTGACCTTTATAGATGATTATTCTAGATATACTAAAGTTAACCTTCTCAGAAATAAAAATGAAACTAAAGATAAATTTCTAATTTATAAGGCCGAAGTTTGAAAATAAATTAGAATAGAAGATTAAAAGACTCAGGTCCGATAGAGGTGGAGAGTATGACTCCGGACCTCTTAGTAAATATTGTGAAGAACAAGGAATTATACATGAGGTAACACCCCCCTATTCTCCAGAATCTAATGGGGTTGCTGAAAGAAAGAATAGAACACTAAAAGAAATGATAAATGCTATGTTAGTAAGTTCTGGGGATCCACCGAATTTGTGGGGGGAAGCTCTTCTTTCTGCTTGTCACCTGCAAAATAGAATCATTTATAAGAAAACTGGAAAAACACCATATGAGCTTTGGGAAAATCATTTACCTAACTTGAAATACCTTAAAGTGTGGGGGTGTCTTGCTAAGGTAATGTTACTCGACCCTAAAAAAAGGAAAATTGGTTCTAAAACTCCTGATTGTTTGTTTATTGGTTATGCTGAACATAATGCTGCTTATAAATTTTTTTGTTTTGAAAAGTGATGTATTAGATCATAATACAATCATTGAGTCAAAAAATGTTGATTTATTTGAAAATATTTTTCCTTTGAATTCTAAAGTGGATCAACCAGTAGTAGAGCTTCCGACGAGCTCTTATATAATTCCAATTGAGGAATCTAAAATTGAACCAAGGAGGAGTAAGTGTACTAGAAAACCCACTAATATGGGAGATGACTTTTTTACTTTTTTGTTAGATAATGTCCCATTAACCTTTAAAGATGCAGTTTCTTCTCTTGATGCTCCGTTTTGGAGAGAAGCTATAAATAGTGAGATTTAGTGGACCTTCCTCCTGGTTCTAAAACTATTGGTTATAAATGGATTTTTAAAAGGAAATTAAAACCTGACGAATCAATTGATAAATTTAAGGCTTGGCTTGTTGCTAAAGGTTATAAACAAAAACAAGACCTAGATTTTTTTGAGACTTATTCACCGGTTGCAGGAACATCATCCATTAGAGTTTTAATTGCTCTAGCCGCTATTAAAAATTTAATAATTCATCAAATGGATGTTAAGACTGTGTTTCTTAATGGAGATTTAGAAGAGAAAATTTATATGGACCAACTTGAGGGATTTATTTCCTTAGGTAATGAGCATAAAGTTTGTAAATTAGTTAAATCTTTATATGGTCTTAAACAAGGTCCTAAACAATAGAATGATAAATTTGATAGTATGATGACTTCTAATGGATATATAATAAATGATGGAGATAGATGTATATATACCAAATTTAATAATGAGAATTGTGGTGTTATTGTATGTCTTTATGTGGATGACTTGCTTATTGTTGGAACCAATATTGATGTTATATATGAGACTAATTAAAAATATGTTATCCTTTAAATTTGATATGAAATACTTGGGAGAAGCAAATGTTATTCTCGAAATTAATTTGAGAAAAGTTTGTAATGAGCATATGATTTCTCAAGATCATTATGTAGAGAAAATGCTTAAGAGATTTGGACATTATAATGTTAATCCTGTTAGTATTCCGTATAATTCTTGTTTTCATTTAAAAAAACATGAGAGACCTAGTGTTTCTCAATCTGAGTATGCCCTAATCATAGGTTGCTTAATGTATCTTACGAATTGCATAAGACCTGATATATCATATTCAGTTAATAGATTCAGCAGATACACTCATAATCCTAATAAGGATCATTGGACTGCTTTATGTAGAATACTCAAGTATCTGCGAGGTACTATTGGATTTGGTTTGTATTATTGTGGTAATCATGCAGTTCTTGATGGCTATAGTGATGTCAACTGTATCTCTGATTCAGATGAAATCAAATCCACAAGTGGCTACATATTTACCTTGGGATGATGATCAATTTCTTGGAAGTCTACTAAACTGACTTGTATAGCTCGCTCTACTATGGAGTCTAAGCTTATTGCCTTAGAGAAGGAAGGTTTTGAAGCAGAGTGGCTCAGAAATCTTTTAAAAAATATTCCTTTATGGACGAGACCAGTTCCATCTGTGTCTCTACATTGTGATTGTCAAGCTGCTATAGGCAGAGCTAAGAATAAGAGCTATAATTGCAAGAGTAGGCATATACGCCTAAGATATAATATTGTGAGACAGTTGTTATGTGATAAGATTATATCCCTTAACTTTGTAAGATCAGAGTTAAATCTTGCTGATCCTCTGACAAAGCCACTAAGCAAGAGGCTAGTGAGCAATACATCGAGGGGGATGAGACTTCTGTCTATTACAGAAATTAACAGTGATGGTAACCCAACCTATATGAATGGTAATCCCAGGAAGTAGGTTCATATGGGTAACAACAAGTCATTGGTTGATTGGTTGAGACACTATCTATTTTATACATATTTGAGTTCATCCCTATGGTGTAAGATAATGTAATTCTACAGTGTTAATGGTTGAGTTATATACTCTTAATGATTTTTATAGTACTGTTGGGTGATGTGTTTAACTGTAGAACACATTTGATGGAAACACCTATATGAGTGTAGAGGTGGGGCCACCTCTTATGAAAATAAGGCAGGTTTTCTAGAGCTCTCATGAATTCCAGGTATGACGCAAGGCCAAAATGTGTCAAATCGCGTAGAACAACTTCTATTAAAGTTTGTAGTGTGAGTAATATGATTACTAATTCATAATAAGGAAGAAGGTTCATAGAAATTTTCATTTCACCAAATTTCTGTGAATCAAGTCCTATTCACTCTATACATTGGTTCACAGTCCAAAAAAAATATCAGTGTTAACGCACTGCATTCTTATATTTTTTACTCAATTTATTTTATTTTTACTTTGTAATAAGTGTGGGATTGTTGCATTTTATGTTAAATAAAATATTACAAAATTAAATAAAATATACATATTAATTTATTGAGATTTGTAACTGTTCAATA
Source organism: Panax notoginseng (assembly GCA_016801055.1). NCBI lineage: Eukaryota > Viridiplantae > Streptophyta > Magnoliopsida > Apiales > Araliaceae > Panax > Panax notoginseng. Next base: position 133,839,661 of record CM029023.1, read on the forward strand.
TATATTAAATACCTATTCTTGAGATATTAATTTTATTAACGTTGAAGAGATTTTACCATTGCCATATATATATTACCATTGCCTTCTATTCTTATATAAAAGGGAAAGGAAAGGCATATATATATATATATATATATATATATATATATATATATATATATATATATATATATATATAGTCTCCTTCAATTGAGGGATCCCTCAAATAGTGTTATTTGAGGGATAGTGCATTCAACCGTTGGATCTGTTTTAATAACTTTATGTGGCTGAGATTTTACATCTTATGTGTTGCATTGGATAACTGTTGCATTGGATGTGTTGGATTATTTGTAAAATCTCAGCCACATAAAGTTATTAAAACAGATCCAACGGTTGAATGCACTATCCCTCAAATAACACTATTTGAGGGATCCCTCAATTGAAGGGGACTGTATATATATATATATATATATATATATATATATATATATATATATATACAGAAAAGATCAAGAGCATAATTCTTAAATAGCATAATGCCTTAAGTAGCATAATTTTATCAAAACGACGCCGTTTTATAGGGACGCGGTGGCATTTTTGTAAATACCATCCCACCGCGTATTTACAAAAATGTCACCGCGTCCCTATAAAACGGCGTCGTTTTGACAAAATTCTGCTACTTAAGGCATTCTGCTATTTAAGAATTCTGCTCTTGATCCTTCCTGTATATATATATCTTCTTTACAGCAGCAGATAGAGTGAATATATATATATTCATCTTTCTCACCATATATCAAATACATAAAATATTTATATAAAATATTACAAAGTTGAATAAAATATACATATTAATTTATGGAGATTTGTAACTATTCAATATATATTAAATACATATTAAATATTACGGTTGCCTTCTATTCTTATATAAAAGGGAAAGGAAAGGTTGATCTTATTAAAAAATATATATATCTTCTTTACAGCAGCAGATAGTGTGACTATATATATATTAGTTGCACTAACACATATAGTTTATATATATATACTGTCATTGCTGCTAACTTATATATATATATATATATATATATATATATATATATATATATATATATATCTTTCTCACACATATATCATATACATAAAATATTTATATATATATATATATATATATATATATATATGTGGTATTTTTTTTAGTTTGAGTAAGGAAAGTTAGAAATTGTTCCTGGTCATTCAACTATTTAAGTGTTGATTAGTTGGGTGAAGAGCCATAGAATCTGGAGTAGGATTTCGTCAGTGACCTTAACCCGAGAAAAATTCTCTGAGGGGCGAAATTTCTACTTAAAGACAGTGCACTGCATGCCTCTGCTCAACATAATTCGCTCTAAATCGATAAGTTCTATTTCTGCCCTTCTTTTATTTGACAGTTGAATCCTATATTTTATTCGTATCTCTCCAACACTGCAAACTATTATGACTAAGGATCTCCCTTTTTTTTTGCTAAGGACTGCTGAGCCCCAATTTATAATAATATAAGCAATTACATAGAGAACAAAATAAAAACTCCCATACATCCAGGATATGAAATTTATATTTAAACATACAACATATGAGTGCAGAGAGAGATAGAGAGCGTACTTGTGGCAGACTGGCAGTGGAATGCTAAAATAAGGATTGATTTGAGGTTTCGTAATTATTTTGCGAACGCTGATTGGTTGTGTCCATTGTCACTAAATTCAGCAATAATAAGAAGACGACAAATCGACAAGTTAGTGAAATTTCGAAGAGAAACAGACATGAATGTATATATCAGAGATTGTACAGCCAATGTCGAAGGACGTTGAGTAAAATTATCTCTTATGGGTATTTCTTAACGTCCAAATTTGCATTGGTACGGAATAGCACAATGATTGAACAAATAAATTGGGGACATAAGTTGTAATTTAAAATTTATTATATTAAAAGTTGAGAATAATATGAGAATTATAAAAATAATACTACATGTCCTTTTATGTTGAAAAGCTTCATTAAGCTTGTGATACTGCATAATGTCGACAGTTTCTGACCTGCTTCAACATATAAATATGTCATCCATCCGTGCGGGCGGCTGGGTTGGGGGGAAAGGGATTAGGAGTGTTGAAAATGGGTTTGACAAAATAAATATTAAAGTATTTTGAGGCTTAATTTAATATGGGACCCACACTTTGGAAATGTCGGGTCCATGCGCCTATGCGTTTACCTCCGCTAGGAGTATAGCGTGGTATATTTATATGTTCAAATCTATTGAGAATTGAATGAGAAAATTGACTCTAAAGTCACCTACTTGAAATGTTGTAAATTACAAAAGTTCCACATAGGGCATTAGAGGAAAAAATGAAGAACATATATATGAGATGTTTGCTTAATGGAAAGAGCTCCAAGGGGCATCTTATTTTTGTAGAAGAGAGAAGACCTAGCCAAGGCTTGGTTCAAACTCACACGTGCGTTGCTGTTGGTTCGGGCGGGTGGGTCAAGTTGTTATGTATGTTTTTTGGACAAAATCTATTTAATGTTTTTATCAGATTTTATGATACTACATAATTTTGCCAACAATTTTATGCGCCAACAGTAATAAACCGCGGAATTATTTCTATAAATAATCCATGTGGGCGCTAAAAGGAAAACAATTAATTTTCCCGTTCTGCAAATATTTTTTTCCCGTTTCTGTTTCTTCCCGTTCTGCTCCTTCCCGTTGCAGTATTCCCGTTCCCTGCAAGTTTGACAGACAAACATTGTGCTGTAAGATTTTCATTCTTTTTCCAGTTTTTTCGACATGCATGCATCATTACTATTAGTTCGGTTCAGTACATAACATAGAATTGCGTTCGAAGTGTTTTTAATTTTGAAGTGCTTCTAATTAAGAACTGAAAATTCATTTTATCTTGGGAAGCAATTATTCAATTAATCCTTAGCACCAGTGAGGAAATAAATTTGCTTTACGGAGACTTTGTGAATTCAAAGGACTCGAATTTATCTATTTCATAATTTTCAAAATCTGACTTTAATTTTGTTTTATAATTCTGACTTTATATATTTATATTAAATATTACTATTATTACACAACTACAAGGAGTAGCCAGAAGCATAGATGAAAAAGCAACTGTGTTGCTATGTATAACAGGTAATTCCAGAGAGGCATTGAAAGACATTTCATATGAATTATGAGAAAGATATAACATTCATATTTGGTATGAAAGACTTTTAAATAATACAGAAAAAGGGAAAAGAAGATTGGCCTTCTGAACTAAGGAAATAGATACAGGCATATGCACTATATAACTCTCATTGGATAGGCACTCAGCAATACAATTCACAATATGGTGCCTAAATTGCATTCATAAGAAAGGGAAACATAACTATGAGTAGCAACTGTGTTGCTATGTATAGCAGCTAATTCCAGTCTCCAGAGAGGGGTTGTAAAACTTATGAGTAGGACAATAATTGTAAAGGGAAGTGGGGAAACACACCAGGCAGATCCAGGGGTAGTTTTTTTATGGAACTAAAGCAAGTCGGATGCCAATTACAGAACCAAAACAAACCAGATATCTTATGTCTAATTAAAATTTGAAGCTTTCCGGCAAGTGTAACAGTGTTCTTTCTCTTTGAGGGGGCCGGGAAAGGAGACCTTCTGCAGTTTTTTAGCTCATGACATGGAGATGAGATAAACCGGCCAATTAAATAAATAATCGGCATTAAAGTGGGACAAACAAGTTCAGAAGCCTTAGATCAGCTACAAGTCCTGGCAAAGCTCGAGCTAGACATCCAGCAAGAGTTTGCTTAATTTCAGAAGAGCGATTTTCCTTGGGCCACTTTATAAGAGCTGGTTCTATGTCCACATCCATAGTAATATCCGGATATTTATAACGAAAATGCAAGTAAAAATGTAAATGAATTTAATAACGTTAATTTTATTTTATAACACATTTAAAATATGTGTTAAAGTGGTATCTTGGACTGGAAAGAAGAGGTAATGTAAATAGTATTTGAAAATAAATGGTAAAACTAATGAAATACCCATTGTAGTTAGCACGTTTTATTGATTACGTCATTGAACTTTTAATTTTTCAAATTACCTCACTAAACTAATTATTATTTTGAAACTGGGTCATTTCATTAAAAAAAATAAACGAACGTTAATTTTTTATTGACAAAACTAATGAATTACCCATTATAGTTGACACGATTTACTGATTACACCATTGAACTTTTAATTTTTCAAATTATTCCACTAAACTAATTATTATTTTGAAATTGGGTCATTTTGTTAAAAAAATTAAGTAGACATTAATTTTTTATCTCTGTGGCTTTGGAAAAGAATTTCAAAAATAAAAATATTTTGAGTACTCTAATTTCAGATGTTTATCAATAGAACAAATTTTCTCGCGAATTAAACGCAATGCTTCAGCAGTAGAAATAAAAACGCGGTAATTGACAACAACAATATTTTGCATATGCCTCTGAATTATCTCTGCATTCATCCGTAAAAACTCAAGCTCCTATATATATAGAGAGAGAGAGATTGGGGAAATGAGTGGACCTTGTGGAGGCGATCGAGAGTTAGTGAGAGAAATTCAAAGACAGAAGGTCGCTGATAGTCGTCGGAGGTGAGAGGGAGAAAACCTACTGCAACATCATTTACTTCATTTGTTACTGTTGTTGGGGATTCAGACTCCATTGTTATATCTAATGTTGAACTTTGAAGCTCAATTCAATATTTTGGGTATTCAGATCTAGGAATTTTCATAGATTTTAGAGAGAGAAAATACGCAGATCTATTTGATCTAAAAGAAGGGGGAGAAGAGAATGAGAGGAAGGAAGAGAGAGAATAAATTAAATTTGTTTATTTTTTTTTTTCACGTCCACGTAGGATAAAAACTGAAACGATTTAACACTCGTGAGATAAAGATAACAGAATGACCCAATTATAAAATATTAATTAGTTTAATGGGGTAATTTAAAAAAATAAAAGTTCAATGGTGTAATCAGTAAAACATGTCAACTACAATGAGTAATTCATTATTTTAGGGGCGTCACACACACACACACACACACACACACACACACACACACACACACACACATATATATATATATATATATATATATATATATATATATATGTTTAGGGGAGGAAAAATACTCCCCCAATTCTTACATGGCTCACCACATAAAAGCATTCACAACAGTTTTTTCAATAAACCATCTATCCCCAATTTTGAAGAATACATCAACAAATCATTATCCAATAGTTTCCTTATCTTTATTTAACTCTCTATTTTAATCTCTATATAGGATTTTACTCCCCACGGTGAGGGAGTAAAAAGAGCATTCTCTATATATGCAAAATGACATTTCACTCTCATTTAAATGGACAACTCATCAATCATACACATCTTAACATTATTTTACATGACTTTTTTGCTACTTCATTTTCAAATTATAAAATTGATATAAATTTATTTAATTTATGTCCATATAATTATAAATATTATAAAAGTACTATTAATTATAAAATTTATTCAAAATTTTAAATGAATCATATTTAAATTTAAAAATATCACAAATTAACTTTTTAAAAGTTAATATTGATTTTATGTACATTTGCAGCTATAATCCATTCAATACTCATCTCATAAATTACTTAAAATTTAAAATAAAATAAAAGTTATCTTACAGTGGAATACAATTGATAAATTATACTCTTTTTTATAAATTATAAAATTCTTATTATTTTTTATAAGTCAATTTGATGCATTTCCAAACTTAATAATTTTGCTAAGAATTGTAAAAATAATAAATTTTATAAGGAATAATATTTTTTTCTAAATAAGTTACAATATGTATTGATTAAATTTATATTAAATTTAAATTTAAAAATATCACATACTTCAAAAAAGATTAATAAATTAATAGCGATTTTATAATTAAAAACAAGATGTTGTAATATATTACATCTATTATAAGCGCTAACGCGTGAAACAAATACAAATGTCAAATAGTTACAATGGTTAAAACATGTTTTGACTGTTGGAACTTTTAAATTTTATTATTTAAGGAATCAATATAAAGAACTTGTTGCGTATATAATGAAAAATTTGAATCTCTATCCTGCAGAATGACCTAATGACACTGCAGAGTTGGGATGTATATAAGGAAACTATTATGAATACTCCAAGGGAGAGGGTAGAGAGGAGGCTCGGCTGGAGAGAGCAAGGAGAAGGAGGAGGAAGAGAAGAGAAGAGAAGAGAAAGAAAGGAGAAAGAAGAAATAGAAGGAAAACCTAGAAAGGTAAACCCTAAATTATCTAGCTTTTAATCAAAAGAAAATCTTTGAAATTCTTTTCTTTTAAGAAGTTTGTAACCCTTACCATGCTAAAGTAATATATGCATGTCTCTATTGGTATGTGATCATGAAAAGCAAAAGAGGAACCAAGAACCTAAAACGAACAAAGTTGGAAAAACTAGAAAAGAGGAAATAAGCGCAGCTGCTGCCCTGTTTTTGTAAATTAATTCAATATCTCTTAAACCGTAAGGAGTTAGAACTTTATTTTTGGATATGATATAGACATGAAAGTTAACTACGTTTCCTGAGTATTTGAGAATTTTTCTGCGGTTAGATTATTTATTATAATTTTTGTAAAGAGGCTGACCAGAACAGGGGAAAGTCTGAATTTACTTGTTGTGTTGGAGTTCGAGGGCACGGCTGGCCCTGAACTATTGGGTGATGATAAATGATATTATAGGGAAGGTGCCGCCCAAAAAATTGAGTTCAATCGAAGTTCTAGAGAATTAATTAAAAATAAAACAGTTTTGGGAAGTTAAAACCCTAAAATAAGCATAACTTGCTCTCCATAAATGATATAAACATGAAACTTTGGAATTGAATACTCTGAGATGATACTAAGGAGCTGTCAAAAATTTAGAATTTTTGGACATAATTTCAAATTATGGAAATTATTAAAAGTTTGGCCAGAAACGACTATGAAATAAATAATAAACGTAATTCAAAAATTCTAGAAAATTCCCAAAAATTCTAAATGAATATTTCTAGCCCTTGTATAAAGGGTTTGGCCAAACTAATTTGGCAAGTATGGTTGGTGTAAGGTTCGGAGAATGGAAAAATTAATAAAAATTGTTTAAAGTAAGAAAAAAATTGCGTAATAAAAATTTATTGATGAATATGAGTTAAAACTAGAAATGGGGCTTAAGTTTCCATAAATATAATGTTCAGAATATCGTAATGTAAAAAGGAATAGAAAACGCTCTTAAAATGAACTGAAAAAGCGTTCTCGACCTTCAGAATGGAATTTGAAAAAATTACCAATATCAGATAAGTTGAATGAGGATTAATAAATTGAACTCCTATAATGTTGTAGGTTGTTCGGGAACAAATATTATTGGATTCCAAGAAGGAACAACAAATACGACAGACAAGTTTATGCATTACGTGCATTTAAATTATTATTTTTAACTGAACTTATGTTCGTTGTCAGTTAATATCAAATCACTTGATATGTTGATCATAAAGATTAATTTAAGAGTTGATGTCATTTGTATTCGGCTAGACTCAATTGTTGAAGTTATTATTCATTAAGCAATTTATTCACATATAAAAAGTTATTTCGAATTGAAAAGTTGTTAAATGAGAATGTTACTTCTCCAATCCAAATTCGTTTGCCGATTTCTGATGTTACTAACAGAAATGAACAAATCTAATTTTGTATTAGGGGAGTAAAGAATGATAACATGCACTGTCGGCTTGCCGACAATACATCAGGAATTACGGTGTTTAATTCAATGCTACACGTAACAGAAGTGTTTTAGGTTGATCACCTAACAGTACTTCATGCAGAGTTTCATAGTCTATGTGACAAATGAACACTTGGTAAAGTTCATGACATTGTGTAAGAGTTCATGACCTTATAGTCACAGTTATATGATATTATTCATATCATTGGAAAGTTAAGCCACAGTTGATGAAAATCATTTAATTGAGTTATTTACTCTTTTATTAGTTGTTGAGCTAAGAGACAAGGATTCAAGCTTTTATTATTCCTTGGATCTGGGATTTTGAAATGTTACAATTTATTTTGTTCATTATTTGATAAATCATATTAATTGTCAATTATTGAGCTATAAAACTCGATGAACAAATTTGTAGTTCACGCATGCATTCTATTTAAATTTTCGGATAAGTTAGAAGGATCAAATGGATCCAGAGTTGAAAGATAAAGAGAAGGGAGTAGTTAAGTCTGAAGAAGAGGAGGTTGGATCGAATGCATTATACTTATAGGACCTCTTTCGGGCGATTTCAGGATAGGGTAGAGCACTACCCAACAAAGATAGGTCAGACAAGTTACACTATCAGCAAGGGTCTAGCTATGTGTTTGAGTTCGAAAGAGTGCTTGGATGCCATAAGGGAAGGCCTATGAGACTTGTGTATATATATAGTACTCCCTCTGTCCCAAGATAAAATTCCTGGTGAACTTTTTACGCATATTAAGAAGAGGAATGAAATGACAAAATTGTCCATAATAATATGTCATTAATTATTTTCAATGTAGGTGAGAGAGTGACTTTCTCACTATGCAATTCAAAAAATTTTGTCTCCATACTTATTAAATTATGGAGAAAGAATTAGAATAAGAAAAGTATGAGATATTTAATGCTACGGGCATAATAGGAAAAAATGTGTAAAAGTTTAGTTATTAAAGGAAAGTGGACATTTAACATGGGACTACCCAAAATAGTAATAAAGACTTTTATCATGGGACGGAGGGAGTAGTAGAAGTTTATAAGTGTTTATGAATCCCAACTTTTGAGATAAATGCATGATATTTAAATAGCAAGTGCTATGAAATGTAAGATGTACTGGTATGATGCATTAATATAACTATGTTTTATTAAATGTGCCTTAAGAGTGATAATGTTATAGTAATACATTGTTATATTAAATAGAAAATACCGCCAAGGAGAAGAACGCAACAAGAATCAGATAATAAAGATAGGGAACCAAATCAAAACCCTTGCAACAATTCATAAATTATTAGGACCAATACAAGTTGGTCATATAAGTATCAAGTATCTGATCTAACCTCCTCTTCTTTATCCTCAGTTCTGCCACTACTCCCTCTACTCTAATTATGCGAGTAACTATCTTTGCCTCCCAACGAGCCTTTAGCTCCTCATTTCCATTTTTCAGCTGCTGCACCTTGTTTTCTAACTCCCGAACCTCGTTTTCATAGTGTTGATTTCTTTCCATCAAGTCTATAATCACAGTCTTTACCTCAGCATCTACGGCTCCCATGCCCTGATCAGGTATCCGCTGATCACCCTCTAGTTCTTCCTCAGCCAGTGCGACATCATCCGTAACATACTGCGGAATTACATGATCCTCTTCTTCCTCAGGTTATTCAGGATCCATGAATGGTTCCTCCTCCTTTGGTTCACTGATTAGCACAGGTTCTACTGTCGGTTCAGGTCTAGGTACCTCATAAATTTCAGTAATTTCTTTCTTGTTGGCCATCCTATAATAGGATAAAATAAAAAACTTAATTCCAATCATAATATGACATATAATATATGTGACGCCCCCAAAACAGGTATCATCACCCATCTTAGGTCGCCAAATACATGATATAGAATTCAAATACAACTTAATCATACAACTGTCGTGTAAAGTATGACAAAACATAAGCTTTGAGTTTTAATACAAATATTGTCTTCTAGACAATATCCAAACTCAAATTCAATATTATTACATTTATTTTTACACTATTTCACAAAATAGTGAGAACTACTAATGCAAACATCTGGACCATCACTCCGTTCCCCGACTAGTCCCAGCAATATTCTCATTTCTTGAAGAGAACAATGAAAGCAAAGGATGAGCTCAACTAGCCCAGTAAGAAATATTATGACTAAGATAATGCATAATAAATTATCGTTAGCCTTCAACAGTGTTAAACTGATAAAATATAATAAACATCAAGTTTAACTGCAGCAGAACAAGCAATCCATTAGAAGAGTTAAGTAAAGCATAATATCTACTATCTTCTATGATTTAAAAAGTTTATCATCAATTTTATCGCTGAGACTCAGCTTAATAAATAATCCACATCATCGAATCACCCCTGCACTACGGGCCAAGGATATTCTTTAGTATCACGGCCACGAATTATCCATGCACTACGGGCCAAGGATATTCGTGTATTCATCAATGATCATGATCATGCCAACAACTGTCCATCAATGCACTAAGGGCCAATGAGGACTTTTACCACATCATTTGTAACATTACGGTCATGATTATACCGAATAATCCCTGGCCATAATCATACCAAGTCCATCTATGCACTACGGCCACAGATGACTTTCATTATAATATAAGCATAAGGATGATGACAATGATATAAGAATTCAATTAAAAGAAAGCAAAGGATAAATTTTTAAAGATTTATAATTTCATTTATCCAGAATTCAATAATGTCCAAATTTTCAACATGATACTGCTTTGTGGAGTAAAATTCAAGAATAATATTGTATCAAAATGATTTGGATCGAAAAAAAAATCAATTTTTGTCATAAATAGTACTCCGGGTGAATAATAATAGAGTGAATAGTAACTTCAGGAATAGTAATCCCGTTAATAGTACTCCGGCATGAAAGAGTTAAAACTTATCAAGAATGCTCAAAATAATATTTCTATAAAAAGATACCGGATGAAGCGCAAATATCAAGGATATTCTACTAATTTCATGGAGTATAGAAGCCAAAATTTTAACAAAATGAGTGTAGAATTCGAAATCTGAAATGACATAATATTACTTACGTACTACAGAGTATGGAAGAAAATATTATTTCATATGAATATTGAACAAAAATAATATCCATTACCTTAAAAAGAAGAGTATTCCAACTAGTATAGCGGGGATATTCTTGAATACGCTCAAAGCTTCTTAAAACTCTAAAGAAATACGCTCAATATTATAGAAGAAGAATTCTCTAATTCTGGTGTGATTTTCAATTCTAAATAAGCATTCTATTTATAGGAGAATGGAAATGATACTATTTGAATTTTTTCTCACGGACGCACAGAGAAAACGAATCACGGGCGCCGAACATCGGCTGAAAAAAATTTAGGATTTACTTTGCAAATACTATGCAAGCACTATGCATAATAAAATATAATATATTCTATTTTTCATAAAAAATAAAACTTATATAATCTATATAAATAATATTTCCTTACCTTTACGGTAAGGATACATATACTCCTTTCCCTCCCAGACACTCCACCACACAATTAACACACACCAACACGCACACACACACACACACACATACATCTATATATATATATAATATACACTTCCTCCCGTCCTTTTTCTTTCCCCCACCCATTTCATTTTTCTTCCCCCCCAACCCCACACGTTACTTTCACACACATTTTTATCACACACATCCTTATCACACACATTTTATATATATATATATATATATATATATATATATATATATATACTCTACCGACTATTTTTAAAAAAAATGGGTAAATGTGGGTCCAAATAATAAGCAAAATTTACAACAAATACTACATAAAAATTTCCTTAATATTTTTAACAACATTTATCATCATTACTATAATTCGCAATATTTAACAACCAGATTGTTCTTAGAAAAGAGGGGGCTTTCCGATAAGGATTTCTCCCTATTGGCGCACAATTAGGTGACCAAACCTCTCCTCGACAGAACTTTTTAGACATCGTCAATATTGCAAATAATAATATGAATAACTGTATTGTCTCAATTATTCATTTAATAATATATAAAATATCGACAATAATTGAATCAAATAACGTGAGATACTACACAGCAATTATTGTAGCAATAATTGAATAAAACTGAGTGACTTCTCACGTAAGCATCAATAATCAATACCGTGTGCTACTATGCAACCACACATATTACTGTACTTTTACCGCCGGGTATTTCAACAGTTTAACGGTAAAACTTTCGCCGTTATTTTTATAAAAAGATATTTCTGTCGTTTTCTCATTCCGATAATAATTCCGTTATGGGGTCCACCAATGATTGTGCCATCGTACGAATATTTCCTGTTAAAACGAATATTCCCCGACCAATCGAATATAATATAACAACTTGCGTACTTTATAAAATTTATAAATATTACCAACAACTATAACATTATATCAAATTCACTACTTAATATTCAAAAATGATATTTATAGAAAATTCATCTTTATTCATAAAAGTTGGGGTCTTACAATATAACTTAATTAACATCCACATAACATTAAATTTAATAAACTAGATGAATTCTCAATTCATCTCTTATTACTTAAGAACTCTATGAGAGTTCACATATCATCGTCTCTACTATTTTTCATCTAATTATATTCAAAGGTTCTCCAACCTAAAGGTTATACCATATAGCTCTGATACCAATTTGTAACACCCCCAAAATCTGTGTACTTAAAATAACAAATATGGTGCTCACTATTCATCGTCATCCACAACATCTATCTAATAACATAAACTTAAAGATATAAAAATAAATACACTAATTTACATTACATGTCTTATAGTCCTCTCAGGTTCTTAACCTTACTATTACAATAAAAAAAATACAATATGCAATTTCAAAAATATTACACCATTTAATATTAAATTCTAAAACAACAATTACATATTAGTTTTTCCTTTTCCCTTATCTTTTCCCGACCCTTCAGGACTTGCTTTAGCTGAAAAATATTTGATATTGCAAGAGTGAGCAACTACTTTGCTCAACAAGTATAAAGAAAAACATTTTTATCATATTCGTTGAATAACATTTCAAATGAACGAACAAATACGAGTTCAATAACATTTTCACAGAACTTTTAATCTCAAAAGCTTAACATTATTTTAAAATAAATCAAATGACAACTGAGTGGTCAAAAAGGATTATGAACTAATAAAATTTGTTCATCAGTTGTGGACTTAGAACTCTCCAAAACTATTCAACAATCACAAAGAATGTGAACTCTCCATAGAGTATCATTAGGGGATCAACCTAACGACATCCCATGTTACACGTTCGCACTATATTTTTGATAGCGCGTGCCAGTTACCTGACCACAACACAATATATCCCCTATTTCTAGAGTTATTCTACTTAGTTATAACATCAGAGTCCGCACTAAAACAATTTAGACTGGATAAAATTTATATATCTCCAAAGAATTATTAACAATTCAATAATTTAACATATCATATCAACTATGTCTAGCCGAAACAAATAGCATAGACTTATTTCTCAAAATATTTCATGAAATAACAAGAAATTTAATGAATAAAATACAGTTTGATAATAGAACAATTTGTAAAGGCACATAAGTGCGGGAACATGTCTGGATTGTGTACATCTCCCTCATTATGTTACAAAATTCCTTCAAAATAAATACCTACAATATCCATAAAGATTTATTCAATTAACTTAACTATTATTATTAATAGTTACCGTCGGTTATTATTCCTAAACTCGTTTCGGTAATTTCTTTTAACATAAACTCAATCTCGAGCATCTCCTCATACTATTTCTAGAACCTCACCATAAAAATGTGTGATTAACACTTACTTAAGCTCATACGTTCTGTTAACGCCAAGATCCTCTGCCACGTCCCAATCACGTAAGATGTCCTGATCCTGCACAGTAAACACGATCAACACCACAAGCTTGACGGCTTCGACCGTCGGGGGATAGCTCAGGCGTGAGAGTCAATACCGGTGTTCACAAGGTTAACAATAGAGGATAAGATATCTAGTGTATTGAGAGAGATAAAATTATTAGTCGTATATGTGTGTGTGTACCTTTTCATGAAGTCTTCCTTGTTAGGTTATACTCTCTTACCCGGTTTACCGTGCAACCCACTACCGTCTGACACAGCCTCCCTCTCCTCAGTGATCTCTGCCGACTGCATGCAGGCTGTCACCTTTTTTCTCTACTGTGCACGTCGCCGGCGGCTATAATCCCATCCACATTAATGATCTGCAGACTTTTGGTCAACAGCCTTCCTTTTTCATCATTACAAGTTAAAGATAGAGATATTAAAAAATCCAGTGGGTCGACCCACTGATTTGACCCGGTCTTGTGAGGACCCAACAGGACTAAGATGGTGACTAGGCCCAATAACTTAAAGACTCAATAATAAAGACCCAATGGACTAATTAAATAAGTAGGCCCAATCCATTCGGCCCAATATGAGAAATATCATAACCCAACATTGCCCCATAGGTTTTTTTATTAAATAGGATATTTAATAGAAAACTATAAATGGTCCATGATTTTATAGGATTTGATAGGATCGAAATAAGCCCAAACTGAAATTTACCAAGGCCCAACCAGTGAAGGATAAAAAATAAAAAATAAAAAAATAAAAATAAAACTGAAAAGATGGGTTAAAACCGGAAGTCCAATTGAAGGGCCCAATCTGCTAGACGCTTGAGACTTAACCCGGACGCCACTATTTCAATTTCGTGATTATGACTATCCATTAAATGTGTCACCCTCGTGTACAGTGTAACCGTCAGTATAAAAGATAAACTTTACCAAATTTGACAGTTTTACCTGCCAATTTGAATTTTGGACCTTTGAGCTCTCTTCTTCTCCTTCGAACCTCTCTTTCTCTTCCCTGCAAATCGTCAACAATGGTGGTCATTAACACGAACCAGTCTTCTCCGATTAGGGTGACCCCCTTACTGCTGTCCCACCTCCTCCAGGTTCCAACGAGGGAGCCTCGAGTTCTAACCCTCCAGTCGTGAAACCAAGCACAAAACCACCTCCAAAAACCCCTCCTACTCCCTCAGAATTCTTCAGGAATAAGGAACGTTTTACGCACGCCAATACTCCCTCTGAAATAACAGAGATGGGTTTGAAGAGGATTCGTACTAGCTATCAAATTCCTGATACCCATCAGGTGAAAGTCCCACGGTCCGAAGAGCGAATGTACCAACGACCGGAAGGTTGGACGACCGTTCTCGTGATTCTTCTAGAGAAGGGAGTTCGATTCCCCTTACACCTTTTTCTGATTACCCTTCTAGGGTTTGTTGGCGTCGAATTCGCCCAATTGGTGCCGAATTCCTACATTCATATCCTCGCCTTCATTGCTTTCTGTCATGAAGTAGGAGTAGAACCCTCTCTTGATTTCTTCTTCAGTGTATACAAAATTTGCCAATCCCGGGAAAAATGGTTTAAGGCTTTGAGTAAATTACCATCGAAGACAGGTGAGAAGTTCGAAAGACGCTCGCTAATCAATACTCCTTCCAGTAACAGAGGATGCAACAAAGGGTGGTCCTTCGTCAAAGGACCAAAAATTGCTTCATTGCCAGGTTGGGTCACCGAAGACGTAGTCTCTGCTGACTTCGGTGACATATCGGAAGAACGTGTAAGTGAAATGATAGAGTTATTTAAAAACTTCCCACAGAAGGAATGGAGCTACTTGCTTCTGACTAAGCAAGCCTGGTTACATGAGCACAAACGTAAGTTTTAATTTATCTGTTTGCACAATTATTTGAGAGCTTTATTGATATAGATTTTGATATGCGACTTTCTATTTTTCGCAGTATCTTTGATCAAACCATATTCTATAGAAGTAAGGGATCTAGAAGATTTCCTGGCTGGAAAATCTGCAGAAACTATTGCCGAACCTCCACAACAGGAAGCCCCCTCCAAAGACAACCCACCTACTGGAACACACACTACCGAAACACCCACTGTTGAACCTCAAACCCGTGAACCAGAAGATGATGAACCAATTCTTTCGAAAAAGGTCCTCCGACCTCGCCGAAAGAGGAGAGCCATCCGAAAATCTCGACTAATTACAATACAATCAGATTCTGAATCCCTGCCAGAACCTGAATCAACCATCAATCCAACAACTACTCGAGGGAGTTTGCTGGATTTACCTGCAGACGATCGAAAGCAACTCCTTCGAGTCAAAAAATTAAGAACTAAAATCACCCCTTACCCCTGATGAGCTCAGAGTGCCTTCTTCGAAAGTTCTCCCCCCAATAATCCCAGTGGAGACTCAAGCTACTAATGAAGAAGAGCAAATTGATCCCACTGCGGCACCATCTCGAAAAAGGAAACAACCATCTGACAGCAAACCAAGTTCGATATCTGTACCATCACCAAGTCGCGATCCCACTCCAATTCGTTCTCCAACTCCCGAAAATATATATATATGGACCCTTCTCCACCTCGTGACCAACCCATGCCATCCCCCCGAGGCCTTCATCACAAGAATTTCAAAATGATGCAATGGGAACACCGACCATGTGGCCTCGGTTCAATGTCAATTTCCCCTTTTAGCTTTTTGATACCTTCGTTCGGGAAACTGACGATCACCGATTTGGTAACCATTCGAACGGGGACTTGCTTAACGAAGGCATGGGCTATTTGGCGAAGGTAAGTGACAGTTTTCTTGGTTTATACATTTCTTTTCTTGTTTAAGTATCTGAAACTGATTGGATACCGTTGAATATATGCAGGCAAATGCGGTCTTCGGGCATTTATGTCCCAGACATGTAAATACTGAGGCCGAAGAGGAGGCTATGAGAAGGGAAAATAATATGTTGAAGGCGTCATTGGCTCGGGAGAGAAGCGAACACGAAAGTGTTCTTCATACCAATGAAGGCCTTCGGAGGGAACTGGCCACACCAAAGAGGGCCTGAGGGAATCCCATGATGAGCTGGAATCAACCAAGGAAGAGCTGAAAGAGACTAAGGCCAACCAGCAATCTTTAACCGATATGAACGTCGACCTGGTTGGAGAAAATCTAGCTCTAAAGACTAAGAATGAAGAACTCATCACAGCCCATCGAAACTTGGCGATACAACTTGGTAAAACTCAGACGAAGGCTCGGGATGATAAGAAAACTCATAGGGTCAAACGTCATAAACTTCGTGGTAAGATAAAAGCACTTAAGGAGCGAGGTCCTCCTTTGACTGAAGAGCTGCGTAAGTAGATACAGACGGACTGTCGTACATCCGATGAGCTTAATGCAGAAATTTTGAAGGTATACTTTGAAGGGTACGAAGTCTGTCGAGGTCGAGGGAAAGAAAAATTGGCGGCAGCTCAACTAGATCTGACCCTGCTTGACTCCGCAGATGAAGATAATACTTGAACAGGATCTTGTTGTTTTTTGTTATTTTTGAAATTGTATAAAAATTTTGTTGTGAAAAACTTTTATATCTGTTTAAGGGAACTTGTTTAAGTATTAATCAAATTTCAATTTTCTTTATCATAACTTCTGCTTACTTCGTTTCTTGTCAATAATTCAGCATTAATGATCTTGAATGAACTTAACTTAGATATGAATCAGATAAGGCATATAACAGTTAAGTTTAAGAAACGAAATGAACTAAATTTAATGAACTGAACTGGATGATCCGAACTCAACACTTGAACAAAATAAAGTAGTGTATACTTATCGTTTCCGAAGTGTGAAGTAGATCGTGTATAAGGTGAATTCGGCTGATCCTCTTTGCACCATCAAGATCTTGTTTACCACTCGGGGTAAAACAAGTATATAAGGACATTTGTTTACCACTCGGGGTAGAACAATTTTATAAAGACCATGGAATTTGTTTACCACTCGCGGTTAGAACAAATTCATAAGGACACTCATGACAAAAAGGCTACCATCGAATGGTCAGCGAGTCCGACCATACCTCCTTACTTCGGTGCATATTGATTTACCACTCGTGGTAAAAGCAATATTAAAAGGACCATGAAATTTGTTTACCACTCGCGGTTAGAACAAATTCAAAGGACACTCCTGCCGAAAAGGCTACCATCAAATGGTCAGCAAGTCCACCCCGTCCTCCTTACACCGATAAAGTTTGCATATCCCGAAGGGTCTGACAAATTATAAGGACCACCTGCCAAAAAGGCTACCATCGAATGGTCAGCGAGTCCCCCCCGTCCTCCTTACTCCATTGTGAACTTAGGACCAATAGGAAGAAGATCGATTTATGAAAAAGTGAATCTTTTATTGATGACGAACTACCATTTACAGACTTCCGATAAACTGACTCGATCTCTACTGAAAGTATTTCGAAGCCTGCCAGCATGCCAAGTGTTTTTGATCTCAAATCCGTCTAATGCCTTTAACCGATAAGTCCCGGGCTTTGGTACTTTAATTACTTCATACGGCCCTTCCCAATTTGGCATTAGCTTTCCATGTTCTGTGGCGTTGATGCTTCGACTTCTCTGAGGACGAAGTCTCCCACTTCAAATCTGCGAAGCTTTACCCCCTTATTGTAATGCTTGGCTACCCTTCGTTGGTATGCTGCCAGCCTGATCAGAGCCACTTCTCTGACTTCTTCCAACAGATCTAAGTTGACCCTCAGTCCTTCTTCATTATAGATTTCTTTGAACTGACTAACCCGAAGACTTGGAGATCCAATCTCGACTGGGACTAAGGCATCGGTACCATAGGCCAATCTGAAAGGTGAATCCCCTATTGTAGTCCTCGGTGTAGTTCGGTAAGCCCACAATACACTGAGCAGCTCCTCTGTCCATCTTCCTTTAGCTTCGTCCAGTTTACGCTTGATTCCGTTCAGAAGCGTTCTGTTGGTCACCTCAACTGCCCATTTAACTGTGGATGAGCCACTGAAGTCTTTCTGTACTGAACCCCCAACTCTTTTAGAAATCCTTCAAATTTTGATCCCACAAACTGGTGCCCGTTGTCCGATATCACCACTTAGGAATTCCAAAACGAAACACTACGGACTCCTTTATGAACTTCAAACACTCTTGTTCCGTTATCAACGAAGTGGCTTCGCTTCTACCCACTTGGTCATGTAATCGATAGCAACTATAACAAAACTGACCTGACCTTTAGCTTTCGGCAACGGACCCAATATATCTACCCCCAGACAGCAAAGGGTATAGGAGATAAAATCGAGTATAGCTCTTCTGTTGGTGATGTGGGATCGAAAGTTGAGCTGCATTTCTCACACTTCTTCACATACTCTATAGCTTCCTGAAGATTGTAGGCCAATAGTACCCTGCCGAAGTACTTTATAAGCCAAAGACTTAGCAGCCATATGGTCGCGTAAATACCTTCATGAACCTCCCGAAGAGCATACTCAGCCTCAGACGGAACCAGACACTTCAACAATGGTGATGAAAATGCCAATCGCTAAAGGTCCCCATCAATAAGAACGAAGTTGGCACTCTTGTACTTGATCTTCTTTGCCAGCATCTGATCCGAAGGAAGGACGCCATCTGCCAGATATTCAATGTACGGAGTCATCCAACAGTTAGATCGCTCAATACACATTACCGCTTCGTGTGGATACTCGGCTGCTGTAAAACCTCCAAATAAACTGACCCATTGAAAACAACAACATCCGTAGTGGCCAGCTTCGACAAGGCATCGGCAATGGAATTGTCGTTACGTTCTATGCTCTGAAACTCATAGAGACAAAATACTGAAGCCGATCCTTCAACTCTGCCAAATACTTGATCATCCTCGTTCCACGAGCTTCATAATCTCACGATAGTTGCTTGACGACTAGTTGAGAGTCATAAGACCCCAACTTATTAATGAATAAAATCAAATTTTCTCTAAATATTATTGTGAATAATAAGGGGTTAATTTGATATAATACTTTGGTTATGGGTGAAATGTGCAAATTTTACAAAATAAGCAAGTGGTTATAAAATATTCATTTTGTCGGGGAATATTCGTTTGGTCGTGGAATATTCTTGCTGTCGGGAATATTCGTACGACGGCGCAGCCTTGTGTGGGCCCCATAACGGAAAAGCGATTGGATGAAGAAAATGACAAGTATAAGTTATTTATAAATAACGGCGTAGTTGTTTACCGTTAATACTGTTGGAATACCCGGTGATTAAAATACAGTAGCACACGGTATTGCACCAATTATTGATTCTTACGTAAGAAGGCACTACTCAATAATTGTTACAGTAGTTATTGTTCAATATTTTATTTTATTGATTCAATAATTGTTGCGTTGATATTTTTATATTATTGTTTCAATAATTGTTGCTGCATAGTATTTTCTATTATCAGATCAATAATTCATATTATTTGAATAATATTATTAGATAACATTATTGGCAATGTCTAGAAAGTTCTGTCTAAGGAGAGGTTTGATCATCTAATTGCGCGCCAGTAGGAGAAATCCTTATTGGAAAGCCCCCTCTTTCCTGGGAACGGCCTGGTTGTCATAAATGTGATTCTGTAATATTATTTGTGAATAATTAATTATTGATTCATATGATAAGGAAATATTTATTTTATGTGGATATAAATGAGGGATATATTTTTGTGGTTTAAAAATGAAGGGAGTTAATGTTGAGGTTTTTATCCGTATTTTTGTCGGAATGGAGGTATTAAAAATCAGGGTTTTTGAGATATTTTACGGGGGTTATAATTTTTAATCCGACCGTTGGATCGTGGTAATTTTTGGATATGTTATACATATATAAGTTGAGTATATGTCCACAAATTTTGAACCGTTAAAAATGAACGTGTGATTTATTATGAATTTTACGAGATGACTGGTTCAGAAATTGTTGAATTTTCGGAGTTAATCATTTTGATGGAAAATTCTAGAATTGGTGGGCCCCACTTGTGGTTGGTGAAGAAATGTGCTGAATTATATTTCAAATGTGGTAGGTGAGAATAGTAGCAGGTAAAGCCATCAGGTTGCAGGTTAAACCTACTAAAATTTTCCTATAAATAGAGGGCTAAGTTAGAATTGAAAATCACACCAAAACAAGTTTTCTCTCTTTTCTCTCTCTAGATTGTTGAGTGTATTTTGTGAGTATTTAGATACTTTGAGAGTTTCTATTCATCAGAGCAAGTTTCTTTCAGCCTTATACCGGTATTCCGACCAGAAGTACTGATATTTTGAAGGTAAGGGATATTATTTTCTTCTTAAATGATATTATTTTCTTCAATATCATTATGCTGAAATATTGATATGAGTTTTTATCAAATTTGGAACTTTTTGTGTCGGGGTTACTATTCACGTATACGACACTATTCACGTATACGACACTATTCACGAATACGACACTATTCACCGAAAAATAAATTTTTTTTCTTTTTGTCCAAGATGTCTATTATGGTTACTATCTGATTGATTGTATCCATATTTTGATCTTTATTTTGAATTCTGCTTCACAATTGATTATTATGAAGTATTATTGATCTTGGATAAACTGTTATACGAATCCCTACTATTTGTCCTTCTGTCTCATTGGATTCGTTCTCTTTAAGATATTTTTCATCATCCTCAGTCCTAAATGATGATATTAATGAATATCTTTGGCCTGTAGTGCAAAGATGTATGATTACTTGATGAATATCTTTGGCCTGTAGTGCAAAGATGAACAGGTGTTGAGATGAACATGACTGACAGGTGATACAAATGAATATCTTTGGCCTGTAGTGCAAAGATGAATATTTGGATAAAGATGATTATTAATTGATGTTACAGGGATAAAATATTGATGATGGACTTTTAAATCTTAGAAGATAGTAGAATTCTTTCTCTACTTGACTCTTCTAATGGTTTTGCTGTTTCCGCTGCAGTTGTTGATCTAAAACTTGTTGTCGATTATATTCTATCAGATTTTTCCCTGTTGAAGACTAACGATAATTTGTTTGTATATTATCTTAGTCATAATATTCTTTACTGGGCTAGTTGAGCTCACCCTTTTCCTTTTTGTTCCATTTCTTCTCAGGACGTGAGAATATAGCAGGATCTAGTCGGGGTATGGAGTGATGGTTCTAGAAAGATATTTTAGCAGTCCTCACTATTTCTGTAAAATAGTGTTTGAATAATTGTAATGAGGATTTATTTGAGTGTGGATATTGTCCAGAAGACAATATTTGTATTTAAACTCACAGTATGTGTTGTCGTATTTTTGCACGACAATTGTATTATTGAAGTTGTAGTTTACTTTCTGTACCATGTATTTGGCGACTCAAAATGGGTTGGTGGAATGGACTATTTTGGGGTCGTCACAGTTGGTATCAGAGCTTAGGGATATGATCCCTGGCTGAGATGTGAGACAAGAACTAGGAGGGGAGAGACGGGAATTCCTTCACTAGTATGACTTGACTAAGTTTATTTGGTGTTTATTTGGTCGGTCAGAGTATAGGGATAATATATGACATGACTATTAACCCTTGTTTTATGGCAGTATTTAAGAATGGCAGCTGAGAACGTTAATAATGGAGTAAATCAGACCGTGGAGACACCTTTGATCACCACCCAGGGGAACGTGCAACAGGAAGGCAATATTCCTCCTGTAAAACGTTACCGAGCAAACGATGAATGATGGAATGTTTAGGAGCTTTTTGCAGTTCATGCAAAATCAAACGAGGGAGACTCGTGTGCAGAATACGGGTGGAAATGATAACGCGCGGTTTGTCACAGCTAAGCAGTTCAAAGAATTGGGACCACCAGAATTTAAGGGAAGCCGGATTCGATCATGGCGGAAACGTGGGTCAAGCAAATTACCAAGATATTCGATATCTTGGGATGCACGGAGGAACAGAAGGTTCCATTCGCCACCTTTATGTTCGCGGTGAGGCAGACTACTGGTGGGAGTCTGTGAAGCGTACCCAGCCTGACGCACTCAACATGTCCTGGGAAACATTTCAAAAATATTCAATGACAAGTACTTTCCTGAAAGTATTCGTCATATGAAGGAGGTGGAGTTTATCAAACTGGAACAAAACAACATGACGGTGTCCCAGTACGGGCGAAGTTTGCAGAGTTATCCAGGTTTGCACCTCATTTGGTCGAGAATGAGGAACGAATGACAAGGATGTTTCTGAGAGGTTTTAAAACCGAGATTCGGCAATATCTTATCTCTCATAAATTTTCTTTATATTCAGATGTTGTAAACATGGCTCAATTATTAGAGCGAGATAATGAGTATGTGCAACCGAGGGACCAAACCAGGGTCATACGGTGGCGGCAGTCATCAAAGCAATGAAAACCAGCAGGGAGGAAAACATTCGGACAAAAGCGGTAACCACTCTGGTGGTAATTGTGGTCGTGATGATATAGAAGGAGCGAGTGGGAGGAGATTTCAAGAAGAGAAGGTATAACAATGATAACGTGAGACGTCAGCACAAACATCAACTGTTTCTAGGGAGGAGAACGACCAACGGTCGTATGTTACAAATGTGGGAAAGAGGGACATATCAGCACAAACTGCCCACAACAATCCAAGGTATGTTATAACTGTGGAAAGGTGGGTCATATAGCTCGAGAGTGTTCTGTAGCAAAACCAAGTTCAGCGGGGATGGTGACTCAAAAAGTTGTCCAGAAAAGTCAAGTCACCGGTTCCTAGAAGAGCGTTTTTCGTGACTGGTCAGAATGCGACGGGAACCGAACGAAGTTAGCACAGGTTAGTTAATTCTAAATTTTTGCGAAGTTTATACTTTACTAGTCTACCGGTTCTTACCATCTTTTATCTCTCTGCTTGTGCTCAACGTTTAAACTTGATC